>VZTX01003203.1:825867-849625 GCA_013400915.1 Pardalotus punctatus | reverse complement strand
AAGCGGTGGCCCCGGTGGTGTTGCTCCGCTCCGCTCCTCCCCCGGGGCCTTCCCGCCGCACCTGTGCGCTCCCGCCTCTCCTCTTGCTCCTTTCCCTCCCCAAATAAGCGCAGTCGCGCAGCACTTCGGAGGTGAAGTATCTTGCGGCGTCCCATGAGCGCCGAAGTCAGGAAGTGTGCCAAAATTTGAGCACTTCGGACATTTACAGACAGCCGGAAACTACTCTCCCAAAACCTGAACCTGCCTGCTTTGGCCGGGCGTCCGTGCCTCATCTCATAGGGTCACTTGGCAGTGGCAACTCCCGGGTGGTTTTCGCCTGGGCAAGAAAGGAACATCTATGGATCAATAAAAATGTGCTGATGCTGGGTGTCTGAAATAATTTTTGATGTATGAAGGGACATAAATGCTAGTAAAATATTTAGCTGACACTAATTAATTTATTGCCACATTTGCAATCTGGGAATGAATTTACTCATGTTTGCACAGACAAGTAGTCCATGCTCACCTGTACTGTGAGGCTGCAGAACACGTGGCTGTGTTTATCTTGATAAGCATTAGTCTGAAGTTTCAGCAGTATCACGGAGAAACTGTAGCTGAGTAATTCCTCAGTGCTACCTACCAGGTCTCAGGCCATGCAGCCCAAAATATTTTCAAGGTTAGATGCATTCCCAACACCAAGTACTTCACCACCTACATAACAAAGGCCAGCAGCCTGCAGGAAAGGAGGTGCAGAATTTATTAGCTAGTAGAAGGGAGGAAGCCTAGTCTTAGCAACCCACTTATTCTGTATCTCCAGGTGAACAGAAATTGGTAGCAATGTGAAATGAGGAAGATGTCTTCAAAAGCCTTTTCTTACCAGTATACAGGTTTACTAGGCACTACAGATAACAAGAGTAAATAATGACTACATGCATGTTAGCCTAACCTAACTTTAATATTTACCCTTACTTTACTATTTCCCCCAAGGAAAAAAGAGATACCTCAAAGAAACAAAACATGCTACCTGTAAATTATTACTATCGTAATTCTAATTGCATCTAACATTTTATCCTCAACCTTTGATCTGTGCAGTACATATGGAGCAGGGACTGGGTCTTTTCTTTCTGTAATGCAGGATGGAAGGCCTTGCAGATAGTGTGCTATATTTTTGCATTTCAAAGAAGCTCCAAAGATGAAGATGCCTATTTTGGATCATTCCACAGATTTCCTTGGTGATTCAGTGCAAATTAGTTAATTAATCCTTGATCTGCTTAATCCAAACCACTGCATGAAGTCATTAACGGTTCTTTCTTATAAAAGGGTAATAATAATGTGTTAAAAATTTTTGATGACTGGAGTTGTGAATCTCTTGAGAATTGCAGCTCATGGATGACAAACACTATAAAACCATGGGTATCGATACCTATCAGTGTCTAACTGTAAGGCAGCACTGAGCAGTAGGCTGGATTTATTGGAAAGGTATGGTTTGTGTTTAGGCCTATTTATTTACATCACACTGAAAAACCTGTGTGGCAAACATAATGCTTGTGGTTAGAGGAGCATCACTTGTTCCCTGCTGCTCTTGACTGGCTTCTCTGCCCCATCCCAGACATTTCCCTCTGTGTGCTGGATTTTCAATGCCCAGTAATGAAAAAAACACCCAAATACTGGAAATCCACAATCCAGATGTAACCTAGCTGCATACAGTTCAAGAGACGTAAAACCCCGTGTAACCCAGTGCTCACTCAAGAGTCAGTACAGATGGAGATTGTAATTTCCCACTGCTGGGTATCTAGCAGTGGTGCAGGGATAGGGATCCCAAAGCACTGCATTGCCTTGCCTAATGCAGGGAAACGCTTAGTGAAAAAAAACCCCTTTCTGTTGTAGGCTGCACTGAGGGGATTACTCCTTCCACAGAGGTTACCCAAGACCGCTGTCATGTAGCAATAACTTTGATTGCTAAAAGCAGCAGTCAAGCTGATAAGCAGGAGAGGAGAGCTGGTGTATCCCATTTCAAATCTCTGTATGGAAGTCCAAGGTTACAATTTTTATAATCTTGCTCTGAAAGCACCTACAAATTATTTCTCAAAAAGAGGCACATTTCTATTTAAACTGATAGCATTTCATCTTTTTTTTTTTTCCTGTGTTAGATAGAAGTAGCATCATTATGTTCCTTTGAACTGCAAAGTGCCAACCAAAGGGTAATAGAATAATGAGACTGCACACTACCTCAAGGAAGCAGGTGAATTTCTTCCTGGTGTGTTTCAAACATGCCTCTCTCCAGAGCCATCCTCACTCTACTGTTGATCAAAGTCTGAGTTTTCTGAACTAGTTGTTTAGACTATAGGTTTCTCATGCAAGGGCTATAATTTATATCAATACAATTTTACATATATATATATATACATATATATATAAAATATATAATTTTATAGGCTCTTTAGGCACATCTTCACTGGGGAAAAAAATGAAAACACCATAAACTTTAACATTCTGTACATGAGAGACTTTAGATCTCTCTAATTTTTTATTCTAGTGATTGGCAGAATTAGAAAATTATGACTAGCACAATTTTGAACCCAAACAATGAAGCCTCCACCCAGTTGTATTTCTAAAACCTACATTCATCTACAAATACCTACTGACCATTAATATCATGTGGATAATATAGGAATAAAATAGGAAAATAAAGGCAAAGTCCATTAACCCCTTCGATAATGTTAAAAAAGACAAAGAGAATATGGAAAAAGAAAAGGTGAAGAAAGGGGCTGAGAAGATGTGAGGCCCTTGAACCTTGACCAAAGTAAATAAATACTTTATTCCTTGGTGCATGAAGACAATGCTGTTGTGAGGCTCTGAGCTCATCTTACCTTGTCTCCTCTTTTCTTTGTTTTTAGCATTTCTTTTTTTAGAATACACTCATAATTGACAGGATTACAATATAACTAGGAATTTTGTGTATCTCATTACCTTTAGATTGACTGCTACAATAATGCATGTGCCCATTCATCAATGTTTTGTCATGATTTCAGAAAACCATTCCATATTCAGGAAGACAGGAGATACCAAATGGACTGCTTTGTAAGTAGAGCATCTTTATTGCCCCTTTCTGCATAGCCCATCATGTTGTCACTCTCAGTTATCAGATGAGGCAGGCTGTTACTCAGCAGACTTTTTTTTCCTGCAGAACTTGCATCTGAATTCAAGTTAACAGCTCTTTGGTGCTTTGCTGCTGACGTACTGCACTAACCAGTTAATACAAGTACCTCACTATTTTCATTATCTCTAATCCGAGGAGAAAAATACATAAAAAGACCTATTAAATAAACATTCTCTCTTTGTATGTTCCTCTTGCGAGAAAAATGACCAAATTTTTGTAAAAGCTTGAGTCCGTTTTATCTACAACTCCTTTGGCAGTATCTTTGAATAACTTAAGTACATCAGGCTAACATAGTTAGCTGGTTTGTCATCCTTTCTTCTTTTGTAATTTAAAAGCTTTAGAACTATCTTTATTGTTCAAGCATCTCATACTAAAATATTCAACATCAGCACAATTTGTAAAGGTGGGACATCATTTTCTACATTGGACTTTTTAGGATGGGATCTGATTTTAATGTTAAATTGCTTATTTTTAATCCAATGTCAGCTGCCTTTGTGTGCAAGCTCCTTGTGAGCTCCTCCAAGAATATCAACACAGCTTAAGAAATTCAATACTGTACTGCTACACCAAGTTAACCATACATCAGGAGCTACTAGGTGCAGAGAATGGACTGAGGCAGAGGGCAGCAGGAATCATGAGAAATACACCAGCCCAGGGTGCAAGATGCCCTTTGAGCAAAATGCCTGTCACCTGCACTACCACAGGTCCACTTGCTTTAACCTAAAGAGAAAGCAGTGTGTTCCCTTTATATACTTCCATTTCTGCAAGCTGGAATCTGTATCTTCAGTAAATTCTTTCCATTCTATTTATATCTTATTAGATTTGCTATATCTATTGATTAGATCAGATTCAAGGGAATACTGTGTGCATAAAATACACTGGAAACTTGTACCTTAAGTTTCAGCAATTTATTATAGCTTCATTATAAAACCCCAGAAAACTGCTCCGTATTAATAGAAATGCCTACATCCCTTTAGCTGCAGTGACATTAATTGGAGTTACCATAATTTATCATCATTCTGAAGAATGTAACCTCTCAAAGTACATTAAATAAAAGTGCTTTAATGAACAATTATACTAATCAATTTACCCTCCCAACATAACTCTCTTAACTGCAGCAGAGGATTGAAAAAAGAAAACCATCAACAACAGAGATGCCTGTGCAAGACAGGAACCTTTGACCAACACCATGAGGCAATCCTCTGCAAGGGCAGATGAGAGTTCTTAGTCAAAGTCACTCCTAACACAAGCTGATTTCTGTTTGCTTATTTCCTTTTTCTGTTTATTTCTCTCACTCATGGCTATTTTTTCACTGCTGTTCAATTCTCATTTGAATAGCCTGTGCTATATATTGGCATAGGTTTGTTTAGTGGTTAGATACATAAATACCTAATGCTTGTACAATTATAGAATATGCACACTTTTCCCTCAAGTTTATCAGTTAGGGATTAGGCAAAGAAACAGAATTCCTATGTTAACACAACATAGAAACTTGGGTAACTTGCTTAATTTTGGTAACTTGCTTCACTCTTTGTAGTCGGGAAAAAATAGCATCTTCCATTATGGACACATTATTGAGAGAAATAATATGATAATTGGACAAAGACAACTTAGAAACACTTTAAAAATTAAAGATCTCACCAGTCTGCAAAAAAAATCAGTGTAAAGGATATTTCTTTGTAAGTCTTTTTATTTTAAGGGTAGGCAGTGGGAGAAGACACAGTTTATTCTTACCAAAATTAAATAGTAACTCCTTCGTACCCCATGAGTGCTCCCAGTGTGATACGACTACAAACTAAATCTGGGGAAATGAAACAAAACAATTTTTCACAAATTCTCATTATTTTTTACTTTTATTTCCCTCACTTTAGATGGATTAAGTACGTCACCTTTTCTTTGCCGTTTCCTGTTAAATTATCAATGTGGATGTTTTGCACTTGACCCCTTAAGATGTTCCCTAATTAGAATTTAAGGTTTTACATACAAAATTGCACAAGTGCTAATAACATGTTTCTCTGCTGGAAAACACAATTAACTAATATCTTTAGTGGGATAATGGCACCTCCTGGGACACCAAAGGCACCACCAAGAACCTGTGCTATGGATGTCCCATTTTCCCACCCACTAAACACTTTCCATCCAAGTAAACTCCCCCGTAGCTTAGACTTGACAGCCTGTGGCTTTTGCCTCCCTGAGTCACATGAGGACACAGATGGTTACCAGGACTGAGACAGATGCCTGCCTGAAATGCTTCAGCATTGATCCCTCCAGCTGCAGGACCACTGCAGTCCAGAAGCCGTGTAGCAGCACGCCCACTGCCTCGAGCAAACTCTTGCACATTTCTGTGTGAACTCTCTGGCTTTCTGAGCACAGATGGACGACCCATGGCCTGGAGAACGCTTGGCCAGGTTTTGCCATATCTGCCACTGTGAGCATGCCCTCAGAGCATCTAGAAAGCCTCTCTCTTAACTAACTCTATATGGGCTCGGAAGACTACCACTAGCCTCCTGTTTCCACAACAGGTAGGTTTGTTAATGTGCTGAAAGCTTAAATGATTTTTAATTACTACCACTAAGTGGCTTTTTCTTTCCCCGAAATGACAAGGATTTTAGCTTTAACTAAAATAAATAAAGTCACTGTGATAACACTAGATCTGAACAGGTCAGATTTACAGGTGTGTATAGAAATTTATTTAATTCTGAGTAAATGAATAGCCCTTTTTAGTCAACCAGATAAATTATGCAAGTGAAGTTTATAGCCACCAAAGACTTTAGATACGAGTTTGTTTTCCAGTGCCTGGTGCTCTGCAGCTGTGCCTGAAAACAGGAGGAGATGCTATGCAAGCTGTGGCATCTGACAAAGCCCACATGGAGACCTCCACGCTGCCTAGGTAAACTCTCTTTGTCACTCCGCATTTTCACATGCCTTCATACGAGTGCATGAGGGCACTTACCACATGATTCAGTCAAAGCTATTTCAGCTAATGGTTTAAATCATCTTGATTCAAGCCTCTCAAGCCCCTCCCAAGTTTCTCCTGTACCGGGCAGCAGTGGGGCTGCCCCCAGTAAGGCGCAGGACAGAGATCAGTTCCTTGGCCTGGCCCTCCCTACTCCACATGCCACCATCTGGCTGGCCGTGTGCTGGAATGTATATTGTGAAATTTCCCCTACATGAGCAGGAAGTCTTGGCTGCTTCATAAGGGCAGCCCTCTGTCTGCTTTGCACAGCCAGGGCCAAGGTTGAGGTCTGAACTTAGTGAGTGCTGTGGGTTTCCCAGAGGGAAGAGTCCTCTAATTTTTATTTATTTTTTTTTTAGTCAGTGGGAGGGTTTGAAAGGATAAGATTTCCAGAAGTCATGGGGAGTCACAACACCCAGCACACAGGGTAGCATTGATGGGGGTGAGCTTCACACCTCAGACAGGCGGGAACGCCAATGGTGCCCTTGCTGCTACTGCTGGCACACTGGGGCTGTGGCCGCTGCCTGACTGCCACAGGAACTATGTACCTAGTTCAAGGAAAAACGTTTGGCTCAATGCACACAGTTCTTCAGGGAACAAGAAATTTGCCTGTACCTTAAAATATTTTGCTGCTACTTAAATAACTGCTGTGCTAGAAGCTCTGCAGGCAGTAATTATTCTTCCATTTTCTTCTATTAGGCAGCCCTGAACTGAGCCATGAAAATTGCTTTGAAATCGCAGCAGACAAAGAGGAAACTTTTGGACATAATTTATTTTGGGATGTTCCAAACCAAAGCTATCGTCCAAACCAAAAAAGAAGTCCAGCCCTGCCAAGTCCTTAATCACTGAAATGAAGAAAGAGACCACAAAACTGAATGAAAAGAGGATTGAAACAATTTTTGTACTCTGAAAAAGCTCCTTTTTTGGAGTTACTGCCAGAAGAAAATAAGGGAGCAACAGAACCCCTTAATACATCACTGATGTATCTAACTGGAGGTTACTTGCAGAGGCCAAACCTTTGAAATAGGAGGAATGCTGGAGTTTGTCCTTGTATGTGGAGAGAGCTTGTATGTGGGCTTTGCATTTCAGAAAATAAAGCCTTACTAGCGTTGCCAGGGAAATTTCCAACCATGTAGAGCAAGAGTTTTCTTAAGAGTATGCACCATACTCTGCCATTACAATGTAATTTTAACATAATATCTTACACTTCACACACTTATGGACTCATCTTAAAAACATATAGGAGGTAGAGGATGACCTGTACCAGGTACAGGGATTATTTCTAGCACAGAAGTAACAAAGGGCTCACTCCGTCAGGATCAGGTGCCATTGAGATTGACAGAATATAAACACAGAGCGACAAAGTCTTTCAACCATACAGCTCATGTCTGCAAGCAGAAATGAAGGTATATTTTAAAACTCTGTGAATATGATCTGTGAATATGTGAATCTGCGAATATGACAAATGTTGTAACTTCTGTTAAAAGGACCAATGTATATTTAAAAGACAAATATATCTAAGTTCTGGCAAATTTAGAGTTTAAATCTAGTCTGGAATATGATGCCAAAAACATGAAGAAAAGACAACACCAAACAAAATTGTATTACTGGGAAAGCTAGCTGGGAAAGAAACTTCATTTTAGCAAATCTGGTGATACAGTTGTTATGAAATAAAAAATCATCTGTACTATCCCTCAAGTGGAAATCACCATCTAGCAATATTGTGTCAGCATCAAACCGGAAAAAGTCATGACAAGGGATGTGAAGAAGCAGAGTGCTGTACAAAACTGGTTTCAGCAATTACATTTCATCTCAGGATGCAAATGTCCACAACACAGTTTTGCTCAAGTTACTAAATACAACAGCACAGTTCCTGGGAAAAGCCCTGCAGGCTCACCCCTCATCCTCTCCCTTCATTTCTGTTTGCTTAAACCATTTGTGTGTACTTAACTCCCCAAGACATGTTCCTTGGTGTCTCTGGGTGGGATTCAATGTGCACACAGACATCCCATTTGAGCCAGGGACCCCGCAGTCCCAGGCACCCCTGTGTCCTGCACCTCAGTGTGTTTCTGCCCTCTCAATACAGCCTATCCTACCTCTCAGCCTGCCCTCAGCCAAATAGGTGGCAGAGGCCAGGAGAAATGCTTTTAGTCCTATTTCATCTGTTACATTCACTAACTTGTTCTCAAACAATCTTTGAAGCCTTTTTTTTTTTTTTAAGTGTGTCCTCCCTGTCGTATGTATAGTACTAAAGCCCACATAGCACTATTCAGTAGCATTTATTTTCTCAGAAAACAGAAAAGTTTACTTTTCCATAGAAAGCTTTGCTATTTTGAGCATGGAATGAGGTGCATGACTGCTCCTGGAGGTTCCACTCCCAAAAAGAGAGTAAAGCAAAACCCTGGATGCCTCCCAGTGTAGTGCTGAGCCCAAAGGGCTCAGAGAAGAGCCAAAAAGGATCTTTTCCAAAAAGCATCAGCAAAGCCTCAATTAGATGCTCTTAATAAAACAGAGAGAACTCTTAAAATACTGTAAGAGTACTACAGCAGGCTCTGAGGTGTATGTATGAGATGCCCGCAGTCCACCACAGACCAATCGAGGTGGATGTGCCACAAGTGAGACTGCCTGGCATCCAGGAGTGTTTGTGGCATGGTCTGCAGGGAGCAGGAACAGCTTTGAGGTGTCCAGCTGGTACAGTAGAAAACCAGGTGAGTTCTGGGCACACAAACACTTCTTCACATCCTGACATTTTGCTGTTTTCCTGTGCTCATTACATATCCCCATTTGTTATTTCTCATCAGGTAGAAGCTTTGGGCCATTTCAGTCCTGTGTTTCAGCAACGCCCAGACCTGAGCTGCCAAAGAATGTGACTCCTCCATCCTACAGTTACACCACGAGTCATGAATAATAATAAGACCAAGGATGTGTGTCTCTGTTACAGATGCAGCTCAGCAAGGCTTTTTGTCCTATTTTTTCTTTATACCTCCTTGGACAGAAATTCCAACTACAGCAGGTCAAAAATAAAAACAAACATTTAAAGATCACAATTCTTAACTTAGATGCCATTAAAATATTCTGCCTACATCAAACAATAGGTGATTCATTTGTGAAAGCTGATGATTTATTTATAAAGATGCAAAGTGCAAAGCTGCACCAAGATCTCAGGGCAAGAGAGTAAACGAAGCAGTGTGTTATGAAACCTTTCACTGACACCCACAGAAGATAAAGAATTCAGCAAAAGGAGAAACACAACAGGGAGAATGTCCTGAGCCTTAGAACAAAAGTAGGTAAGGGTTTCTTTGGACTCCTCCATTTCTGTCAGAAAGAAACCGCTTGAATAGCAATTTTAAAAATAGCAATTTGCCTCACTTGTAACAGTACCAAATTCCACAAATCTCTGAAAGGGCCTTCTTCTGTTTTCCCACTCCACATCCTTTTCCCTCGAAACCCAAAGCCTAGATTGTTTTTAGGAATAGTAACCAATAAACAGAGGCACAATAACATTAGTGACAGGAAAGAAACATTACCAAATTTGAATATGAAAAATGAAGGAAAACAAAACATTTTCAACAATGTCTGAGGAAGTCTACATGTCCTAGTCAGAAATTCTCTTAATCCAAGGATTGCTTTTCACCTTTAGGATACACTTTCAAATTCGGCCAAATCTGTCATTAATCATTAATGTAATACTAATTTTTGGGTGCTCTCCGCTATACACACTCAAGATAAACCATTCCACCATGAAATTTATAACTAAACAATACAACTTTATTTGTAGAGTATTTCCATGGGTGGTGAAGTGATTCAGACGCTCTGCATTCTCCTGACAGAGCATCCTCTCCAAACACTAACCAAGCCCAGTTTGGTTTCAGTGCTGAGCTCTGATTTTTTCATGAGCTTCACCTGATGCAGAGAGAAAGGAAAAACCAGAGAAAGCAGTGCAGATCCCTGACTCACCATCCCCCATCGTGACAGCAGCAGAAGCACCCCTGCATCCCACACTGACAACAGGCACAGCGGGATGGCACCAGCCCATACCCTGGTCTTCCTAGGTTTGGCCCCAGCCCATCACTACAGTCTTTTACCAAAGTTAAGCCTCTAGTTTTTCCTCCTTAGCAGGAATTTTCCATCAACTGTTTCAGCTGGAAACTATCCACTTTCCCACATCAGGAGAGGCAGAAAGCAGTCAGGGAGAGCAGGCCCCAAACAGTGCATAAGGTTTTACATTTGCCAGATGCCCCAGTAAGTTTGCCAGTCTGCCTCAGCTGCAGGGATGGGGTCTCAGATCCACCAGCAGAGTCAACCACTTGCTCTCCCATCAGAGAGCCAAACCAGCTGGAGGAGCTGTTCCTGTCGGCATCCATAGTTCTGCTGCCTAAGAATTTTCCAGCCCTCACAGACTGGAACAAAGAAGCTTTTCACAGAGATCCAGATTGCCTCCAGAGCCTGTCCCTTCTTTATTTACAGGAAGGCTCTTAGGTTTAGTCTGGGGAGGTCTGCAGATTGCCAGGGGGCTCTAGGGGAAGAATTCTGTCAAAGAATGTATGTTGCAATGCATCCTCAAAAGGGTCTGCTTTCTGATTCATTTAATCTTCCCTGGAAATTAACTGCACAGCCCCAGCTCCATTTGCTGTGCATGATTTATCTTAAGATTATATTTGCCTTTCGTGCCTTTACGATCTCCTTTTTTCCCGAACAGCTCAATTATTTTGGATTTGTAGAGCCAAAGACAAGACAACATGCAGGGCCAAGTGGGTACATAACAAGGACGTTCTGTGATAAGGCTGGGCCAGGGGGCAGACTTTCCTTTCTCACTTCCACGTTCCTAGCAGGTCTGCATCTCCAGCACTGTTGTTAGCAGCTGAGTCCAAAGCAGACTGCACCAGCACTGTGCGGAGCACTGGAGAGTGATGCCAAGGCACAGCAAGTAAACACATCGCCCCTTCTGGCCACCAGTATCGATATCTACTCCAGCATAAACTGCACCACAGAAGTTTGGTGAGAATGAGAGCCCAAAGCAGATCGCTGAATGGATCCAGGCACCACTGGTGGTGACCTCAAACTGCTCATGTTTGCATACTGTTTTCAGTCACAGGAAAAGGATTTAGTAACATACACACTGGTATTGAGTACGATTTAGCCACCCAAGAAGAGGTTACGTATAGGCCTGATGAAACACTTTTAAGTCCCTGAGGCAGAAATATTCCACCTGAAGCTTCAGATATCAGCCTAGAGCTGTCAAACACCTGGATGGTCCAGGACTGAGCAAAGTTCCCTTGCAAAGAGGGCAAGGGCCATTGCCTCCATCCATCTGGTTGCTGCTGTATACAAGGGGAGACAAACAGCAGTATTATCAGCTGATAACAAGCTCATATTTATCTTAGCTATCATGTACTGGTTTCCCTCTAATTATGCAGAGAAGGCAAATACGTATTATTTCTTTCATCTGGCACAGGGCTTCTCTCTCTCTGCTTATGTACATGTAGGCAATGGGACCAGCCACACAAGGCAGTATTATCAGACTGCACTTTTATAGATTTTCTGTAGAAAAATAAATGCAGTCAAGACTCCCCAAGTGGGGGAGATATCAAATAAGTATGATAGCACTGAATCCATGTCACCCACCTCCATTAACCACATCAGGCATACGTAAGGACAGGACTGTATTCAAGCTAAAACAATAATGGAGTATTTGGGGCACAGAGCATACCAATGTATTTTTAATTGGGATGGTCTCATGATAGAAAAGGAGCAAGATTTGAAATAGATTTTATTGGGTCACCTGATACACATAGACAAGTTTTCAGGCACAAAAGAATCAGGAAGCAGTTGTTTTAATGACAGAACAGCATCTGGTACAAAATGCTAGCAGCAGCAGTATGGAAATGAGGTGAAAAAGCATCATGGAAGAAATTATCCACAGATTCTCATCAAATAAAAAAATCCTGCATTAGGAAGATGGGATAACTTGGGATACTTTGCAATTTTATGATCCATGCACATGCGTAATGAAATTGATACCTTTTAAAAACAGTCCTGCTATCATGCTAGGATGAATTCCTGGGATGGTTTCTGGTGAAAAAATACAGTGCAGCTAGAAAGAACAACAGCACCAAGATTCATTTCAGTAAAATTGCCATTAACTTTTCACCTAATGTAAGCCAGTCTTCTCCTTCACTTAGGAAAATGTATCCTTTCACACCTTGTATTTAATTTGATCTCACCAGCAGAATTCTATACCATTTGCTCAGAGCCAATCAATGATGCCTTTCTTTTGTACAACAGACTGAAACACCTTCCTCTTTTATAATTATATGATTTTATTTTTGTTAACAGTAAAAGAAAGACAGTTAAATACTAACTTGGTTGAAAGAAGTACCTTCAGATCTGAGGGACAGTTACAAATAGTTCCATTGCTTATCTCATTCCTGGATTAGAAGTTATGCTTGTGCTGAGGTTAGTTTGGGTGGGACAGCATTACAAGTCTTTGGGCCACGAGAACAGCATTCTTCATACAGTTGTTTTAGCTAACACATTGGTTGGGTTCCCAGAGGAAACTATCAAGTAGCAATACTGTATGTTAAAATAACTCAAGTTTTAAAGCCTCCAGAGCTATAATCATTGATAGGACTACCTGAAGAACAGAAGTGCTCAGGAAACAGTTGTTTCAATGATAAAATCTTCACAGCAGCAGGCATCAAATGTTCGTATGAATACTAAAAACAAGTGCAAAGATTTTATAACAAGTAGAAAACAAAAACAAAGGTATGTTGATGAATGCAAAACACCACCCATGCAAGGTAAGTTACATTCCAACTATCCTTTCCACTGAGATACCAGGGTTTTCCAGTATTCCTCCCTACTTATCTTTAGAGACTGAACATTCATGGAATGCAAAATGTTTTTATCTAGAAGCACCAAATCCCTTAAAATATCAGACCTTTGTTCTCTCTTACCTGGAGCGACAATACAAGAACTTAAGGACTTAACAGCTAAACTAACTATTAGTTGTTAGCCATGGCATACTTGCATTAACCAAAGTATGAGTATTGCAGTTCTGAATGATTCAAAAAGTAAAGCAAGGGTGAGACTTCGTTTGAGAGCAGAATCATACAGAATCAAGTTTTTTACCAAAGATAGCAAATTAAATTCCTAATAAAGAAAAGCAAGAAAGTTGTGTTTTACAGAACTTAGTAATTATGAGGTTAAACAGTGTTGTGTCTCTATGTAAAATGTCACTTGTAGATATTATTTAGTCTAATCCTTTAGATTTTCTTGAGCAAATTTCCCTGCAATACAGTATTTGGCTAAGTCGCAGAGTATATACAAAACCAGAACATGATCTTGTCAGCTTTGGCACATGCACTTAGGCATTGTCTGTGACAATTAGACACACGAGGATTGGATACATGGAAGCATCACATGCCACACCACCACCCCTCCTGAAAGTACTTGTTTCTGTGATTCCGAGTACCACCCGACTCAGACGGCAAGGAAGGTAAACCTCCTCCATCACCCTCTCGCCTTGGCAAGGGATTTCAGGATCATGGCCAGGGCTGTGCTGAAGAAACCGAAGGCACAGGGCATCATAAAAAGTAGGATCAAGTGAACCATGATGTCTCCATCTGAGGGCAGAGAGAAGGGGTCTGGCCATATTTATGCTGCTGGTCATCTACCAGAAGCTGCCAACACTCAGTGAGCGAGGTGATCTTCAGTATGATAAAAGGAGGGCTACATGCCAGGAACAGACATTCCTCTGGGAAAACAGCAGATTTTAAAACCTGGGAAAGTTATATTTAAATGCAAACTGATAGGGCTCAGAGCTTGGGTGAACAAGAAACAACATCCACGAGTCACAAGAGAAAACAGACAACCTCCCATAAATAGTTCCACTTTTAGTTGTGTCTGACTGGTTTTCTGTAGCCCTCGGGCTGCCCTCTGGCTCTGCATAAGGCAGGACGTGCCTGAAGCTCTGCACGATTCCCAGCCTTTGTGTCAACGGTCTTCATATACAGGCAGCCTTCAGACTCCCTGACATGTGGCCCTGCAACCCTAAATCACAGGTGATGTTATCAGTATCACTGTCTCACACTCTGCTGCTTTCTCTCATGAAGTAACTAAGAAACAAACAGCTCAGTAAGGCTGGAAGCTAGACACTGCATTCTGCTCATGACCAGACTCCTGTCTGGTTTTGTCTGTCCATTTCCCCTACCCCTGTTTTTGGGGCTGTCCAGACTGACCATGAAACCGCTGGACTGTCAGAAGCTCCTTTAAATTCCTGTCCATTTGCTTCCTGCACCTGAGGACTTCCACCAGCCAGGGCAAAAAAAAGAGAGCATCAACATGACAAAAATGAATGCAAGCCATGCCAATGAAAACACCATTTAAATGGGTGAATTGCCCCTCTGGCTTTGATGACAGCATGGTCATACAAAGAAATGATGAACAAATATAAAGCCCACTAGGGTTTTAATTGTAACTATCCCATTAGCCTGCCTAGAAAATTCTCCCCAGACATGGTAGCTAAACCATGACATTTTTCTCCTGATGCAAGTCCCTGACAGAACTACACTTCTGTGACCTAACAGAGAAAGAGGGGAATGATTCAGTAATTGAATCACACAGATGTAACTCCTAAAGCACGCAGTCACATCACCCAGAGGTCCAGACCTGCCCACCCCTGCTCAGTTCTGCTCTTTGCTCAGCTCTGCCCCGATTCTTATATAGCAATTGGTTGCTGAAGAAGGTAGGATTGCTGACAGTAAGCCACTTAATTCTTTCCAAAAGCTGTCTCCGTACCTATAGACTAAAACTGGTGTTTAGTACATGATATCGACAAGGATATGTCAAGCCTTTGAAATTCAAAGTAAGCAAAGGGGAAGAGAAGGTTCCCCTCTCAGAATTGGTGAAGGAAACAGATTTGTTTGCCCACTCAGAGCCTGACCTTTCCCAGCCGTAAACATCCTGCACCAATCCTCATTAAACCCTGGGAGGGCATTTACCCCATGCTGTACCCAAGGAATTAAACACCCTGCTACAATTCCTAGGTGCACACAGCATGGCACAAGAGAAACTGGAAAGTGCTGTGGTGCTCCTTAGAAGGACCCAGCCCAGGATCAGTCATTTGCAGAGGTACAGCCCAGCCCCTGTAGCCCAGAGGGGCCACTGCTGGCCCTATGGCCACAGAAGGAGGTCCTGGCTGCTCCTCCACAGGCTCTGGCAGCAGTGTTGTTTCACTGCCCCTGCACAGCCGTCACTCCAAAATACCCAATCACAGCCACCCCTGACTCTGAGGCTGGGTACAGACCAGTCTTCTCCAGGCTCATTTTGGTTTGCAATAGCCACTCATAAAATGGACAGTGTCACGTTGCAAAATGCAGAAGGAGGAGCCAACAAGGAATACTATTTCACTCCTACAGAAGTTTATCATAAATAAGGTTGTCAAACTAAATCTACAGTCCATCTGTGTAATTGAGGAATACAAGCTCCTGTTATGGTTAGATTTAAGGTCAGTCATCTCACTACATGAACAACAACTATTTGGGCTGTAAGATTATGCTTGATAAGAAGCACTCATTTTAGAAAGTTTTTCTAAAGTTTTCATCTTTGGATGGATCTCTTTCAAATCCACTCAAAAATTTTTGTCCTGGAAATACACAATGTATTCCTCAAATATTTGTATGGAAATTTTTTATCCCTGAACCTTTTTTCAAATAAAGGCTTGAATACAGGGTGCAGCAGTCTCCTGAAACATTACACATTTTTTTGGTAAAACATATTAAAACAGGATTCAAGCATTTTTCCAAAAGAAACTTCCAACCTTGCTAATGCAAGCTTTGTTTTCCAAACAGTCATGAGTTAATAGTCACATTTAATTTATCACTTACATAATGTTATGACAAGCCTAGTTTTTGCAGTTCTAATATTCCCCAAAGTACAATCTGTGGTTTAAATTACTTGATGGCATGGGAGAAGGGCTTTTCAAAGAGTTTACAATCTATGTCTCTTCTTCTGCAGAAGCTAATTGCTTATGCATAATTTCATTTTATCCATATAGATTTATGTCCTTTTCCATCACATAATATTACGATGACTCTTACAACTTTCCTGTGAGACAGGAAAAATGTTGTAGTCCTGCCCTTGCACTAGAAGCCCCACAGTGCCCTGTACTCTTTACTACCCTTAATGGAATTTTTGCCAGAACGGCTTGTATTTTCAATTTCATTTTGTGCTAGTTTGAAGATCAATAGAGGAAGGTGATGCCAAGGCACAGTATTTTTAAGTATATAACCATTGTGCAGATGCTACAACTTTAATTGTACAAGCAGACTTCTGTGCCTGTCCAAACAAAAAGTGATAAATAATCTGCTTACACAGTGGCAGCAACAGGATCAAGATCCATGAATTTATGTCCATAAACATTGGCTGCAGCAGCCGAACTAATTGGGCATATCGTCAGAAGTGCATCCCATATGGCTACCTTGCTGAGGGAAGTCAGATACCTTGTTAATAATTAACTAAGTAATACTGTTTTACTTGGATTTTCACATGGATAAAACCCAAGTCTTCAAATTGCTTTCTCTGGCTTCCTTTTTTGGTTTTTGGGTTGGGTTTTTTTTGCCTGAAAATATCAAATGCACTAAAAAATAAGATTAAAAGATACAGTATTTTTTAATAGCTCAGTTTTTACAATTGCCCATGTAATGACCTATGGATCAGGGGGGTTACTGTAAATACAGATGTGGTCTGGGATGGTGATTCAGAAAGACAGTACCTGAGGTACTGGTTAACAGATAAACAGCAGCTGGCAACTTCTGGGTCAGTTCCAACATCTTCCTCCAGGGATACCATCTCTGAGGTTTTGCCTGCAAAGGAAGTGGAACTGCTTTAATTATGCCAGAATGTATTTACTGCCTGGGAAGCAGTCACGCCAAGTCTGTTAAAGGCAAACAGTACATAAAAAGAAACAATGTACAATGCAAACTAAACACATCCCAGTTTGACAGTTAAGACTACCTTGATATAATAATTTTTGTTAAAAACATAAAATATTCTGAGATAGTTAACGTTGCAATCCAGGCCCATTACTGGCTATGGAGATAAGTTTGCTAAGGACTTCCAGATGAATATAAGGCATTGCCTTTAACTCCAGCTATAATGGACCCCCAGAGGCTCAATTTGGGGGCTGTGGGTACCACCATGCACTTGGAGATCTCCTGACACATTCTCTGCAGAGCTCAACCAAAAACAGGAGCACTCAAACTCTACCTAAACCCCTTTTGAAGACAACTTACCAAGAAAAGTGACAGAAACAGGCACAGGAAAAGAATCTCTAACCACAACTTCTGGTTTTACAGCATTTTAATTACAGTTCCCAATCCCACCCCATTCTTATCTCATATACTCATGTATTTCATAACATGCTCAAGTTTGTCAATATTTCAGTTAGACACAGCCACCTGACCTCCTTTGTCATACAACTCCTTTTTCTTCTGTTGATGGATGACCTGTCTCCCTAAAAATAACTTCATGCAGAGCAGAAACCTAATCTCATCCATGATGTCTCTCTGTACTGCCTATTGAGAGGGATTAACTTCCTCCTCTTAGAGAAATTTAACTTACACATTCACACTATACAAATATTATTCTACTCAATAATTATTTTCTGTGAAAAATATTTTGTTCAGAGACATTGGGCGGGCAGAGACATCACAAACACCAGACCCATTTGCTTTCAGTATTCCTTCTTTACTGATGTGTCAAATAACTTTTGGGGCAGGTCACCCGAATGAATGCAGCACAACAGGTTGGGCATGTCTCAGTCTGTTTTCAGTCACAGAACACTATAGCATTTGTTAACTGGCACAGATAAAGCCTGCACTATCACAGTGCCACCAAAATACAGATTGTAGAAGCCATGGCCATTAAGCTTACTACATAAATACTAAAACCACATTTAGCCAAATATCAGCTATTCTCACAGCAAAGAACACAGTAAAGCAAACAAAAATATCCAACATATTATGATAAAATATAGAAGTCACAGTAACTAAATACACCAATTATTTCTGTTCTGGATATAGCAACAAAAGGATTTGGAAAGCTTTTCTTAAATGGGACTTCTAAACTATATTGGCAATTTTCAATGCCTTATTCAGAGGCAGCCTCTGGATCTAGGATGAGGAGTAATTAGCCACAGTACTGGATGAAGGTGAATGCTATCACTTGCATCACCCCCCTCAGCTCAATAGATGGATGCCATGGTGTTTACACTATAGCTACCAGACCATTTTGAAGGAAAACTCAGATCAACTTAAAACAGTCTAACCTGCAGAGAACGCATATTTTTAAGATATTTAAAAAACCAAACATTTTTCTTTCTGTGAGGGTGTTCAAACACTGGTATGGGTAGCTCAGAGAGGCTGTGATGTTTTTATCCTTGGAGATATTCAAAACCTGACTCAAGCTGACCTTCCTCTGAGCTAGGAGGTAGACTAGACAACCCTCAGAGGGGCCTTCCAGCCTCTGCCATTCTGTGATGAATAAAAACAGTGGATCTATATTGCCTATGTCAGGGAACTCAAAATATGTAAAAAAATCGCCCTCCAATTCCTCATTTCTTCACAGAGACTTTCTTATGAGATAATATCAGAGCTTAATTTTAGATCCAAGTAACATGAAATTAATTGGGCCTTTTGTTGCGTATTACTCGACAATCAAAGACTGAGTGACACGAGAGGGAAGCAGTAGGAATGTGCAGTACAGCCAGGGCAGAGGAAAGGCAATATCTCTGCCTCCTTTAGCAGCAGCTAACTGCTAGACCAGCTGGATCAGTTTCTTGGTATGCACACAAAAAGCAAAAGGTGGGAGTGTGACAGAAAATAATTACAGATATGTAAGGACAAGTGAAACTAAAATACATATGCTCATCAATCATCAAATATGGATTCATTGCAAAACAGTACTCATTAATGCAGTCCATACTTCCCAACAGGGATTCCACTCACATGAAAAAGTCTGCAACACATGATGAAATAGCAAGAGACAGGTGTCACAAATCCATCAAGTCACATGGTCAGTGAGTGATCTCTTGCCAAGAATTGCATGAATCACTTCAGCAAGCACTTAAAAATGAGGCAGATGAGGTCTGAAGGAAAGATCTTGTAGCACTCCCAAGCCAGAAAGAAGGTCACAGTTGAGCAGATGGTGATAGAGAAGGAGCAATCCAGGAAAATGAAGGAATCTGGAAAGTGCATTCTTCTCTCAAAATATTTAGGGGAAGGAGGACATTTTTGTTATTGCACATTTAAGAAGACTCTCTTCAGAAGAGTGTGAACATTTTCTATGGTTTTCAGACAAAAGCTCTTCCCTGGCAGCAAGAAAGAATCTATTCATTTAGGTAAGTTTAACACAGCCAAAAATATCCCAGACAATGACTGCTAGCATGCTTTAAGCCCAGTGCTCCAAGATCCCAGAAATCTTAGCTTCAACATTCTGCATTATGCTGCCTTCATGTTAGGGCACTCAGGGCCCCTCATTAAGTAGGTACTCTGGCAAACCTTGCTGCTGTAGTGCAAATTATGACTTGTCTGCTCTGTCCTTCTTAAAGAGACTGCTGCCACCACAGCAAAGCCAGCACTACGAGAGGTGTTCTAGTGCACACACCAGTCTTTTGACACTTTCAGCAATATCCTTCAGTAATAATGCTGTGCTAATGCAAATTCTTACCACCTACATATATTTCTCCTGATGAGAGAATCTGGCAAACGGGAACACATGACCACATCCCTTTACTACAGCACAAAGCTATTGCCCTTGGCTCTGCCAGTGAAGTGGCTTTGAGCTAAAATGCCAGAGAGCAACTTGAGCAGCTGAGTGGGCATCTGGTCTCTTCTGATGGCTGTGTTAAGGCCATCCTAATGCTGGGGGTGATGATGCTCTAAGTGACCATGGCAAGACTTGCAGGGCTTATCTGTCAGTCCTAAGAGTGAACCTACCGCCATCTGCACTGTGAGTAAATTGAAGGGCTTTGCACTCCAGTAAGTGATATGTAGACCCTCGTTCCTTTCCATCAATGTTCTACCACAGCACAATTCCCCAGAGTTTGCTGCTTGGACTGAACTAACCAAGCAGAAAATCCCTTCATTTTCCTTATCAAAACAGAGAAAAACAGTTAAGCAATAAAATGTTGCAAGGATCTGTTTGGGAGTGTGTGTTGTAATGCCCTGGAGAAGGAGGCAGAATTAGCTAACATTGCTAATGACACTTGGTTGCTGTGGCTATCAAGTCCAACAGAAATGATTCTAAGAATCTGCAAGTAAGATCGGAGGCAGTCAGCAGATGAAGAGCCCAGCAGCTGTTAAAAATGAACCTGTATAAACACATGTGTAGACAGAGACACAACTGTCTTCATTAAATAGTAGTAATTTTTGAACAAACATCCTAAGAATGACAGGAATCCAGAAAATAGTCTACCCCTGTTATTTACCACAAAAGTCCATAATGAGAACAATTGAAGAATTAACAAGTACTTTACATGCAGTTGCTCCTGCTAACATAAGAGACTAGTCCTACTTTACAGACTTTAAATTAGTCTGCAGCATGAGTAAGAGGGTTTATTGATCATCCTACATACAAGACTGTGCAATAGATCAAGAATTTCAGAGCCCTTTTTACACCTTTTATCTCAATATGAGATTCTGGTCACTGGGAATAATAGAAGAATGTTTTAATGCAAGTAATTAATTATATGCCTCCATCACACGTTAAAATGCAACAACAAAAAAAAGTTGCTGAAAGTTTTTAAAGAGTGTTAAACTGTTTTGAAATATCACCTAAATATATCACCAGTAGGTTGCCTTCTTAATTGATTTGAGCTCCTTCTGTTTCTGAAGTGAGACAGAATTTTGAGTTAAACCATGACTTGCTGTTTTCCTATACGACTCCCACCTTGTTCAGCACACATCATGCAGTGCTTGCTGGCTAAGCAGTTGCTCAATACTTTGCAACTTTGAGCTGTGAGTCTTCACAGCTGAAAGTGTGGCTCCGTACCTTGTTTCTTTCATGTTATTTTCTGAATTCACTGATAGTCTACTCATGGTCTTGCCTAACGCGAGCAGATTACCTAAGTGTCCATCTGAATTCTTTGCAAACAAGAATGAATTTACTTCATAGCAGCCCACTTTGCAATTGGTGTATTTCTATTACCTCCATTTTATACAATGAAAAATTGAGGTATGGAAAGATTCGTATGAAATATCTCAAATAAATCTGACTACTCAGAGTCATATAATGTTTTTCTTTTTCCAGAGACTGCTTAAAATATAGGTGATACATTGATTTCACCTGATTTTGCAAAAGCTCTGCATTTCTGCAAATCAAATTGAGGTTCTCAAGGCAGAGACCACAAAACAAGGATCATGAAAATGAATGATTGCTTTTGAAAAATCTATTTTAGATGACTGGCTTCTCATCAGACAGGAAATATGCAGAGGCATGAAAAACACCCCTAGTTCATCAGGGTAGCATTCAACTATCTGCATATGAATCTCTTTTTTTTTTAAAATTCCAGTTTCTAGCACTAGCCATTATACTTTTTCCACTTTCTTCAATAAATGAGGCAAGGTTCCTTCAGATAATGACGTTTTTAGAAAAACTTCTCATCCACAGAATGGAATCCAACCCCAGCATGTTATGCTTTCCTTTATGGAGAAGTGTAGGAAGGGATTGGGATATACTTGTTGCAAGTAGATTCTATGGGTATATTTTGAGAGCAGGAATGCTTCAAAAAAAAACTTCTGTTCTATCCAGATCAGCATGTGCTCTAATAAGCTGTTTTAAGAAGCAGGAAACACAGGTTCACCAAAGGACTGAGGGAAGTTCTCTGCAAAACAGATCTTTTCAGGAAAGAGAAAGGCTGTACTTGAAACAGGAACATTTCTAACCAAGAAATTTTCTATCTTGCCTTTATCGTAAAAACTGCCCCTTTTTTTCTGTTCAGCAATTACTGTTCTTGTAAAAATTGTGATTATTTTTACTTTTCTTTTTTCTTTCTCACAGTGCAGAATAGCCACCACTAATTCATCCTTGCAACTGACATAGCTGGAACCAAGTTTTCATCAAAATCAGCACTGCATCCACAAAATCTACACGAGCATTTACTGTATGTACAAACATGCTTGTAAGTAAGCACATAAGCAGAATTACACCATTTATATGCAAAGATGTGGGCTTCCAAGGGCAGCATTTTACCATTATAACATTACAGGTGAAGTGTACCTTCAAACATGCACCCATTTTTACTAATTTGTACCTTAATGAAGAATAGCAATGAGTGTTTACTTCAAAAAACATCTGAACCTGGCAGTACCGCATCTTATTGAACAGTTCTAGAAAGTGCGGTATGTTTTGCATTTACAGTTTAACTGTGGCAACACTCAAAAAACCCGATGTATGTACTTGCATTTCCTAGAAATTCACGACAGACCAGGCTTCTCTCCGTAACTCTTGAACTATCATATTTCTGTTTTTTCACCATGCTCACATTTGTGATGCCAAATCATCTTATGTGGCCATGTAATAAAATATCCTGACATATTTCACCTTCTATTTCATATAACATTGAAGGCCCACCATGAGTTGTTACCTGTTTCTTGAGAGTTTCTTTACTATATAATTAGTTTATATAATTTATTTACTATATAATTAGTCTGTATCATCGCATGATATATCTGGACTGAAAGTTTAGAATAATTTTTCAGGTCAAATTATTGAGAACAGGACAGTTGTTTCAGGACAGCTGAAAACAACTTTACTTACCTGTATTAGAATTCAACCAGCATACTCTCACAAACACTACTATTTAAAATGTGTTGGTCAACACTTGAATTTTACTTGGTGCACTTTCAAATATATTAAACATAATGATACTACTCTGCCAAAAAATCTACAAAACCCAAACAACAGAACCATGCTCCAGAAAACTAAACACCTCAACACGTTCAAAAACTGCTCCATGTGTCCTGCCTAATGAAACAAAAGCAGGAGGTCAGTCTGAAAATCCCGCATGCTCCTTCTGCTTAACTTCTAGTTGAGGGTACAGCCAGTTTAGGAGACCATTCCCCCAGAAGCGGGGATCACCTTCCCGTTGCCCTCCAGGGTCAGCCAAGGACACGTCAGCAGGCTGGACACCTGCAGACATCCCATTCTCCAGTGCACGTGGAATTATACTGATTTGCACGTTGTAAAAGCACTCTGACAGGCTGGCATAAAGCCTTGAAGGGCTTGGAAATGGGGGGGGGGAAAAAAAACAACCCAAAAACACACAAAACATAACCTAAATGACAAACAACAAGCTCACGATCCAAGTGCTGGAGGTGCCTGCTGCCCCTGCCCGAGGCTCTGACCGAGTGTGTATATGTACGTATACAGACATATATGTGTATATATACATGAGTACGTGTACATATACATACATGTATATATGCGTGTTTATGTGGCTATGTATTTATGTATCTGTATACACACACGCATATACACATATATTATATACACGTATCTATGCAGACATTTATGTACATATATTACATGTGTTTATATATACAGAAACTCTTTTTTAAAATTGTATTTGAAACGAGTTTAAAGCTGAAGTTCCGGCAGCTGCA
>VZTX01003203.1:806607-825467 GCA_013400915.1 Pardalotus punctatus | reverse complement strand
AGCGGGGCGGGCGGCGCTGGGCCGGGGCGGCGAGGTCCGAGGGCTGCGGGCACCGCGGGCTCAGGGCAGTGCGGGTTCATCCCCCCTCAGAGCGGGCAGGGGCCGTGGTGCCGCGGGGCTCGTCGGGCGTGAGAGGGCAACGGAGAGGTTGTGCCGATAAGGCACCGACACTTTATTATTTCCGTCCAAGTGTTTCCTGGAATGTGTATGTGTTTCGTCGCTCGTAGAAGGAGAACCAAAACCAGCAAAGTCCAAAGCTATCAATTATGCTTATTTATGAGAAAAATATTGCAGGCGGAAGACTTTTTCGCCGGTCGCCACTAAACGCCGGGTCTACTGAAACACCTACGGCAATTTTCCCTACCCTGGGACCTCCCCCTTCTTCCCGCCATCGGAGGGGGAATAGGAAAGTGTCCCTTCGCTGGGTTTACCTCTAGTACTGCCTCCCACTCTCGCTGCTGTTTTCCAGCGGAGAAAATTGACATCCTGCATGCCACCAAACTTTGGCACCTCTGAGGTGTGAAAAACATATTCCGCAGAGCACAGGCTGAGGACACGGGCCTGTGCCAGCCTCCAGCACACGGGAGGCTGGCGCCGGCCGTCTGTTTCCTCACAAGCAGAACACGAGCACGCTCCCTGCCGGGGTGTTGGACACCCTGGCTTTCCCTGCCCTTCTGCAGGGGGCTGGGCCTCGAATTTCCTGCTGCCGATGGTGCTTGACCTCCTCAGCGCTTAGGGCTCGGAGACCCCCAGGACACTAGGCATGCTTTTGAGGGAGAATACTTCTCTCATCCCCTACAAGTGAATTGTTAACATTTTAATGTTAACATAGATGAAGAACAGATGTGAAACTCACACCTTTTTCCTCCATGTTATTCCCATGCTGGAGCCCATGAATGAAAGAAAGAACAGCTCTTCCCATGGAATTTGCAATGTTGTATCATTGGCTTGAAATGGGTGGAATGCCATAATTCTCCCTTCAGTTAGGTTTTCTCCCTTTCTGTTTACATCTTATGCTATTTCTAAGAAATACAGTAAAAAAGTTACTTTTTTCCTGTTCCGATTCGGTGCCGTAACAATGTATGCACTGTAAGGCATGACGGTGAAGCTGTCTTCCACTGGCTCGTACTTGATTTGGTTCAACCATTATGAAGACGCTATATAATATGCTAAAAATGTGAAAGAAGATAGATCTGCTGTTGCCTTCTTACATATTAGTGAAACAAACAGTATGGCTCCATGTGAAAATCCCATTGCATTGGAAATTTATTAACCAGAATCACCACATACAGTATCTCTTAAATTACACCATTTCCTGTCTTCATTATATCTGATAGTTTCCTAGAAACACAAGCACAACCCCATGTAGCTCTTTCCTTTTTCAAATCAATTTCAAATAGATACCATGGTTCAAAAATCTAGAGAACGTGTTTTGTTTTCAAGAAATAATAAAATACAACTTGGGCTGTGCATTCAAAACATCCTTCATGCAGCTCAGATTAGAAAAGCAGTAGTTTAGCATAGCTACTCAGTTCAGCCTCCAAAGAAAAAAGCTATCTGGATCTTATGAGCTATCCCTTTACTTCAAGAAGTTTCTCCCAAGGCATGTACCAGAAATACCTGCTCATGTGTACAAGTGTGTCCACCATCTTGTCCTTCATTTTGAGGAAGCAATTGTCCCACTGCCATTTCTCTAAAATGAAAGAAGTCCCTCAAGCTGAAATGGAGACTCATACACATATCCATTACATACTAAACATTGTATTTTGTAATAGGGGATTTTTTTGTCTCTTTTATATTTATGCAATCCTGTATCTACATTTTTTAGAAGGAGCAAAGTGTGCCTGGCTGCCAGCTCTCCTTTGTGCTTCTCAGAAAGGGCTGAGATTCATGGGTAGGTGATTGGTGGTTTTCTGGGTTGTGAAGCTTCAGCTTCAGTAGGAAACAAAACCAAACTACCAGCAATCCTAAAAGCTAAACCATCCCCTGTCAGAGTTTGACTTCTTCACCCCTCAAACCCAGTTTAAGTGTTTGCCATATGAGGGAAGAAAAAAATCCCACCAACCCATAGAATGTGCTACACACATCTCCGTAAGAGTTGTGCTGACTTTCAGAAGGAAAAGGCAGCTTTCCTCAGATGTCCATTCTGCAGCTTCTGTTATTAGTATGCTAACATATTATCAAGCAACTTTTATCATCTTCTTCCACTCATCCTGTGCGGCATGAGTCCTTGCAGCTGTAGTGTGATCAGTTTTTTCAGAAGTCTGTTTAACTGTGATTAGCCAAGTTCATAGGCTGGCTAAATTTGAGTTCTTACACAACTGAAGGGTTGAAAAACCCCGTAGTATTAAGCAATGGACATGTTTGCAAGGAAGAGAATGATAGAATGATTGCTTCTGTTACTGGAAGTCATTTTTAAGTGTCTCTTAACTCACAATGCATCTTAAAAGTAGTTTTAAAGGGTCTCAGGCTGATTTTTGAATACTTCTCATTTTATTTCCTTTCAGCAACAGCCCTAAGTCAGGAGAGAAGATCTACAGTTACCTTTTCTTTCCACTCTCTTTTCCCTGTGCCTCAAATCAAACTAAAGATTTGAATACTAGTTTTGCATATCTACTAGTGAAATCATCAAGATCTCTCAGAACTGACAGAATATTTTTGATTTTTTTCTTGCACTAGACAATCATCTTAGAATGCATGAAAATAATTTTTCTTGAGTTTTTTAGGGAAAAAAATTGATAAGTCTATCTCAGTATGCAAGACATTTAATTTACTGTGGCATCAAATATCAGGAGGCCTTTTTTTTCTAGGCATTGTTTAATCTCCTTTTACCAACTCAAAATTTAGTCCAGCAACTTTTAAACTAAGCTTTGACAATGCAAGAAACTTTAGAGCTGCTGATTCAACGTATGACACTGCACTTTCAGTTTTTTCTATTAAATATTTTATTCCATTTGTAGATGCAAAAAAAGGAACCAACACAAAAAGACATATATGTATTTTTTAATCAAAAACACTGGTAAGTGCTAGGAACATGCACATGAAAGGAAATACATTACTTCATTCTTCATTGATTTATTGCCACATGCTGACTCTTGGAGGTTTAGGGTATTTCTCTACAAGTACACAGTTCCACTTAATCATCGCACTCCCTTCTCCCACTTCAAGTTTAAACACTGTTGTTGGAGAGGTCCTCAGACAAACATAACACTGATATCACCAGTACACCACTGAATATCAAAGTATCTTATAGGTTAGAAGATCTATGTTCCTCCATCTTCCATGTTATCACAGAGAAGTGCCACGGCAAAAGAGACATTCAGATTCTGACATTCCATTTATTTCTATCTGTGTAAAAAAGCCTGTCTGGCTACAAAGTGTTTGCCAGTAAGATACGAAAGCTTGGAAGCTGGATTTATTGTGCTGTTTTGTTATATTAATACAAATAGTAAGAAATGTTTGGTGGTTATTTCACATATAAAATTAGGATGCAAAGGGAGACAGGAGAAGTTTCACTGTGACTGGTGGAGGAAGATGCACCTCTATGCATATCTGAGGAAAACTCCCAAATACAAAATATTTGAAATGTTGAAATATATATATTAAAAATTAACTTCTGAAAAAATGTCCTGCATTATCTCAAAGGATAGCAATAGATCACAGTGTATCATGAAGCCCCCTAGAAATATAGTTAGAAAACCTCCAGAAGCAGGAGCTATGATCATTCACCAGACGTTATGAATATGCTTCATTGACAATGCTCAGTGTTTACCAGGGCAGCACATTTTTTCTTCCCTTGCTATGCTCCAAACCTACTGTTTTGCCCTTGTTTAAGGGCACACTCCCATTACACAAAAAGGGAGTTTACTTTCAAGCTTGAAAAGAGTACTGAAATGACATGAAACCATTTTCTTTCTTCTTCAGGTGTACTAAAAAAATAGCTCTATTTGCTTTCCCAGGTGGAGATTCCCCCACAATTGGAAAAAAGTAAAAATTTTTGTACACCAGTAAAATTTCATATTAAAAAATAATTATGCTTTCATCTGATTTAAAATAGTTATTAAAAAATCCATATCTGGTCAATGCTTATAAAAAAATAGAAGTCTATTGATAGGCTAATCATTCCACTAAGACTGCTTGTATGTATGTGCCAGTACAGGAGATGCTAAAATGCTTTCTCAACCCCACAACTGCTGTCTTCTTATGGGTGTTTCTGCAAAAGGCCATAGCATGCTTCTCTTCTGGCTGAGGTGCTAATTAGCAGAAAAATGTATCAGAACAGGAAGGCATGGCAGGTTTGAAATTGAGAGTCCAGAGAACGGCTCAAGCTAAAAGTGAGCGAGATACCTCAGTGTCACAGTGGTTTTAGCCACCTTTAGAGAGCTGGGTACTCAAAATGGAAAAAGCAGTCACTTGCACACAAATAGAGCAAAATGTGCATGTTATCATTTAAGGTGCAGCCACTTCTGTTAAGATTCAAGACAGCTGGAAATCAAGTTGAAAGAGAAACTAGTTCTATGTCCTGCTCCTGCTAGCAGGCTCAGTATTTTGTCAAATTTGCATCAAGCAGCCTCCAAAGTAGTTAAAATTGAAATCTCCCGATTCTGTGGTGTACTGTGTTGCCCCAGGTGATAAGGCTTCACCACCTGCAGCCTCACTTGGACAAACAAGAACAAAGTTACTTTTCAGAAGTATTCATCTTCCCTAGGCCAAGTTATTAATTCCTCTTTCTTGCCCATCTGAAACAAATATCACTGCAGAGATCTTGCACCTCTAGTTACAGTAACAATAAAAAATTTCAATAAAAAATTGATTTAAAATAGTTTTATACATATTGCTAAGAGTTCATAAATAGAAACAGCCTTCAGCACATTTAGTAAAAAGGCAATGAACAAAACCAACTGCAAAATATCCCCTGTTTCTGGGGCTTGTTATTACAGAAAAGTCTCAGGAAAGAACACCTAATTTTGAAGACAATTCATTTCAGTCTGTGATAGCTCCAGTGGGAACGTCACCTTCTGCAACATGATAAGCAGCAGCACAGGATTGTTCTGAGGGGATGTCTTCTCCTGTATTCCAGAGCTTTCTTCACTTGCTCTTTAGCATCTCCTACATAGTCCTCAACATTTTGCATATTTATCTCAATAACATCAAAGGTGTCTGCCTGTTCCTCCACCAGCAGGGCCACCTGCAGAAAGAGCTCGTGAACTTCCTTAATGCGACCTTCTAACTTCACCAGCTCCTTATGTCGCGTCTCTATCTCATTCAAGGCTGAACGAGCCCCCTTAACATCTGACAAGAGATTCTCAGAGAACACATCCCATTTGCCTTGCTCAATCATCTCCTCAATCTGGTTGCCAGAAACATCTTTGCCCATGATCTCCAGCTGCCGCTGAATTCGAATCTTGCAGTTCTCCCGCTGGTTCATCTCTGTTGCATTGTAATCAAACATAGCGTCCTGAAATGTGTGCATGAGGTCCACGTAGTGGTTCTTCGCCACCCTGGCAATGACAGACATAGCTCCATATTTTGTTATTGCATCTTCACAGAAATCTCTCATTACCTGCAGTTTCCTGTGGATGCATTCTCCACGGGCCTTAATGTCTCTGGCAATACAATTAGTATCTCGTTTGATGCTACTAAGACGGCGCATGGAAGTGAGGAAGCGGGTGTTTTGCTTTCTGAGACGGTTAACATCCGCTTTTAGGTGGTCATTTTCTGTCCGGATGTTCTGTATGTCCTTATGAAGAATTTCCAAGGCATAATCTGTCTCATAAAGAAGAATATCCTGGGGTTCATTTTCATCATCATCATCACTATCAGAAAACTGTTGGTTGTGTAACCTGGCAAATTCACGCAGCTCACTTAGACGGTCTTTCATCCTGCCTGTAAAACATGAACAGGAGGAATGAGTTTAAAGTACTTAAAATATTGGTTCACAAGAGCTGAAAATTTGTAACTAATAACTACATCATGGTGATAACTAAATCATAGATAACAAACATAACTACATCAAAGATAACCCAAAACATCAGATTTTAAATTTGTTCACAGTATTTTATACAGCGATGGATATCAAATCCAAAACACTGCTAGAACACTCTTCTAGAAAGTACAAAGATTAGAAACTAAAAAACTGCAGGAAAGAAGACAACAAATCCTGAAGACAAAAAGAATAGTAGGACAATCCCAAACTCCCCCCAAAATGCCAGTCTTTTACTTAGAGGGGAAAAAAAACCCCTTGACAGGAAGCCTTCAGCTATCAGCATCTGTAGACATGTTACAGATGTACACCTCCCACTGCTGCTCACTAGAGAAATCTCCTTTAGCTCCTGATCTTTCATTAGATCAACTGCCCAAAATGTCACAGGTCTTCTCTCATTCTAAGTTTGCTTCTCCTGGGAGAATACTAGGAAGCCTCTCAGAAACAGAAATGGCATTTACCAATACAGTTAGGAAAGAAAAGTTTCAAAGAATGGTGTGGAAAGTATCAAAATATGGTAAAAAAAAAAAAAAAAATCCATCCAAGCCTTCCTTTTCTTTTGTATGATGCAAGCATCCTACTGAAGGAATAAAGTGATGCTGTTGTTACAGATCAGGATCCATTTTCTATATATTTGCCTCAGACATGTTTAACTACAAATTTCATTAAAAAGCCACAGAATGAGCAATCTGTGCAGAGCAGTTTCATGGTAACAAAACCTAAGTCTCCTTAAAGCATATTGCTTACTTGAAATCTAGACCTACAGTCTTTGCAGAAGGTGAATTCTGAAAGCTTCAGCAAGAACCCTGCACCAACTCTTTCAGTGAACAAGATGAAAATTTTTCATCACAAGTGCTGTACATCCCATGACCTCATTTAAATCAGTAAGAAAGAGAATAAATTTAAGAAGCAGCACGAAGCAGGACATCTGTAGATACCTCTCTTTGGAGGACTGATTTTTGTTTTTCCAGGAATTCAAAGTATATTCACAGCATTAACAAACATGCTTTCCATTGTCAACAACATGTCCCTTCATAGGATCATCAGTTATTCCCAGGTTAAGAAAAGTCACATGTGTACATACCCTGTATAATAGGCCTAAATCTAATATGAACTAAAGCTGCAAATTTGTAATCTGTTTCATGGGACTTGTTACATGTGTTAAAGACATTAGGGAGGAGATGGGATAGATTCCATCAGTACCATCAGTCACAGCTTCTTGGGCTCATATATTTCATTGGGGGTATATACTGGTCTAGAGAGGTGTCCTGATTAGGATCACATTTATATTGAAGAAAAAAAGGTGCATTTCAACTTAAACCAATTCTTTTACAAGCAATTAATATCCTGAGAGAAGTGCTTTTATTCAGGAATGCACACATGTGAGCTAATTGTTTGAATTTAAATCATAAGCCACATAGATTCAACTCAATCATATTGAGAAGGTTTTAGGAAATGAAAGGTTTCCCACCTCCTCTCTCCACAATAATAATACGAAGACTTTCACCTCATGCCACAACATCAAGATTAAAAATCTCCATCTGAAAAGTAAAACCCAAAATGTGTGGTGCAGCTTGAAAGTCAGCTTTTCAGATTTACTTTCCTTTAAAACTATATGGCCAAGTTTGCCTAGGGGCACTGAGGCAGTGAGAATATCTACACTTCCTATCTGGAAATAGTGGACCCCTTTTTAGACAGCATGGAATAAAGGGGGTGTTCAGCAGTTTATTCTCTTGCTGTTTAGCATCTACATTTGGAAGAAGCAAACAATGTTTTTCATTACTTTAAAATGGCCATGCACAGCAGAAAGGTGCCATTTGTGTAAACTAAGTCATACATGTGCAGGACTACACTGAACACATTCTGGGCTCCTCAGTACATAAAACACATGGATCTACCAAAGAGGGTCCAGCAGAGTGGCACAAAGATAATTAGGGGTGTGGAGAATCTCTTATGAGGAGGGACTGCAAGAGCTGGGCCTGTTTAGTCTGGAGAAGGCTGAGAGGGATCTCATCAACACATACAAATATCTCAAAGGTGGGCACCAAGGGGATGGTGCCAGACTCTTTTCAGCAGTGCCCAGTGACAGAACAAGGAGCAGTAGCCATAGACTAAAACACAAGAAGTTCCACCTCAACATGAGGAAGAACTTCTTTACATTGAAGGTGGCAGAGCACTGAAGAAGCTGCCCAGGGAGGTCATGGAATTTTTCTCTGGAGACATTCCAAACCCACCTGGGCACATTCCTGTGTCACCTGCTCTAGGTGACCCTGCATTGGCAGGGGTGTTGGATTGGATGATGTCCAAGGTCCCTTCCAACCCTAACTATTCTGCGATTCTGTGAACTTTGTGCTTACCATTCCTTAAATTTAAAAAAAATTAAATTTCATCAGCATTCCACAGAGAGCAGACTAACAACTGGCTCAACAATGATTTAATTTTATTTTCTGCACTTGTCAAAGAAAACACAAAGAGAAAACCACACTGACTAAGAGTTCCTATGTAATAAACTCATAATTTTGTAAGAGTAGGTCTACCCTTCCTTCCCCAGGAAGAAAAGAGAAACAAATACATAGTAATTCACACCATGAAAATACTAATGCTGTAGTAAATTGTTTATACTAATCCTGCAGCATTTCTAAAAATATTGTGGTTTTTTTTTTCTTTTAATACCAGAGGAAAGGTTAAAAAGTCAAACATTAAAAGAAGAGTAAAGAGCTGTCAAGTGTGGCCTTGGATTGCACCATGATGTTGCCTGCACACAGGAAGTTCATGCAATTAAACACTGGCTTATGTACTATCACTTCCACCAAGTCTCTGCCTACAGTCTGTACATGCTGAATAAAAGTTGTACAACATAAAATTTAATATTCATCATTCAGTTCATGCTCTCTCATTTACTGTGTTGCTACTGTTCATTTCCCCAGGGATTTCTTCCACAAAATCTTTGGAAAGTTCCATAAGCTCCTACTACTCTTTTGGGGGAAGGCAGATCTAACAGCCCCACAGTCAGGTTTCAGCCCAGAGTCATTAGGAACAACACAATCACTCTTGATGAGTCATGACGCCCACTTGAGACACTTCAAGCACAGTTCTTTGTACCTGGAATGTTCAGACATCAGCTCCTTCTCAGTCACTGCTGTAAGCCTCGAGCACTTTGCTGCGTAAGATCAGGAAGGAACAAGCTGGACATCAGTGAATGAATACATGGATCAAGGGCACTTGTGAAGAGGTCCTCTCCAGTGGCATGGACAGCATCACACACTGTCTCCGTGACCCAGCAGATCCAGTAGAATCTAGTTCTAAGTGGAACAGAGGGATCAAGTTACAGTTGCACTGACAATCTTTACCCTGGGTTCTCCCAGCTTCCCAGTACTTAGTTCTAAAAGCCTGCATTATTTGTATCTATGTACCAAAACTTACAGTCAAGGTGGTCAATATTAGTATCTTTTAACTCTGCATTGAGGACTTGTACCTGATTTGGGATATGGCTCCACAGCTAAAGTGTTCACATTTTTGTCCTAACAAATATAAGCCATCTCTTTAAGCCTCATTTCACAGTCCTGCAAAATCAGGGGCTTTTTGGCACTTTCTTTCATTCTCAAGTCCTGTTTTTTACACACTGTTTCTAAAGTGCATCACCTAGCCTGCTTCCCACTTCAGCTTCACATTTTCAAGATGCTCTTCCTTATCTACACACAGAACCTGGACAGGATGGAAGGACAGGAAGTGAGTAACTTTATGCCCATATTTCAGCATCATATTAGGCCACAAACCCACAAATTAGAGGACACCTGATCAGCTTTATGCTGAACATGCTCAAGTACTCCATAGGTTAGCATTTGCAATATCTGGCTGAAGTGATTTGTGAGGTTCAAGAAAATGTTTAGATTTCAGCTTTCTTGAGCACCTTTTGCTCAAGGAACACAGTGAATCTATATGGGATATTTGGAAACTGTTGCTTTGAGAAACTCCCGATTTGGCAGAATTTCAGGATTTTTTATGTAAAGAAAAACAGTATGCTGGAATGTAATATCACCACCAGAGGTATTTTCCAATTTCAAATTCTCATTTCAGACAAAAGGGAACCAGATCTTCCCAAGAGAGGACAATAACTTCCAAGCATTCCTTGGATGGTGTCAGGGACAGAACTGACACTAAAGAGCTGAAACAAATAAGCAGGGAGAATAAGGGGGAACAGCAATTTGAAACATTTCAACTTAACCAATCAATGTTTAGAAAAGTTGACCTCTTTTATCAGATACTGCTGTTACTCAGCAAAGTTTGTGTCTACGTATATGTTGATAGTATTGTTTGTAATTAGAGAAATACATTAATACACAGTACATTACTGGTTGTTAGGGATAGCCTCAGATCTCAATCTGTAAAATAAGCATCAGTCTCTCCCTTCATGCGGTGCCTGGTGCAGGAGTAGAAGTTGGGTTTCCTGACTTTGAAGCAGCTCTGCAGGACCTTGGTATGCTGGTAGGCATGAACTGGAACATGTGCTACGTATCAAGGCTGGAGCAGCAAAAGTGAAGAAGGAAAGGACTCCTCCTGTCTGACACTTGAGAGACCACATCCTGGGATGTTGCTTGTTATAGACACACTGGGGTGAGCCCAGGGGAGGCCACAGAGATGGTCAGAGGTGCTGGAGCACCTGTCATATGAAGAGAGGCTGAGAGAGTCAGGAATGTTCAGCCTGAAAAACAGAAAGCTCAAGGGAGATCTTGTTGCCATCACTAACTGCTTAATTCAAGGCTAGTTCCGTCATGGAAATGGTACAGCAATAGCACAAGAGGCAGCAGACCTAGGTGGAAACAAGGGAAGAGCCACAGACAGATAGGAGATGGGGGGAAGGAGGGGGAAGGAAGGAAGGAAAAAAAAAAAAAAAAACCCAAACATTTAGAAACAATGGAAAAGGTGCCCAGAAAAGTTTAGGAATCTGCATCCCTGAAGATATTTAAAACTCTACTTGACTTGGCCCTCAGCAACCTACACTGTGTGTGTTTTCAGCGGACCTGGATTACACAACGTCCAAAGGTCCAGTCTAAATTGTTCTGGTACTCAGCCTTAGATAAAAAGTTTGCTAATTTGAACATGAACATTAAATATATTCAACTACTTGTGCAAGTTTTATATAAGATACATCTAACACATTAGAATATCAGGACAGCAATTATGCTGGAGTAACAACTGCAAGTGTATAAATGCCTTAATTCTAAGAGTGGGGGTATTAACAGATTAGTTGTCAGTTTTATTTTATTTTAAAATACTGTGTATATTCAAACTGGAACACATACTTCCACATTTGTATTTTGGTCTAGGTAAATCTGTCCTTGTAAAAATGAAGTTCCTTCTGCAGTCCATCATGACATACACCCAAACACACACACAGGAAATAAAGGCCAGGTGATGACTGCAGAGGTTACAACTCTGAAGCCAGATACCCAGCAAGTACAGTCAGCTGAGGGCATGCTCAGTACTCATCTCTTCGAGTTACTGTTCTACTTATCCCTATTAATCATCACAGTGACTAGCTGTCCCATGATGCATAAAAAAGATACAAATTGCAACAATTCCTGTTGCTGTAAGACTGCAGCCCCACACAACTGTGTATGACGTGGGATATCAGATAAGAGAGAAAATCCACTCTGAAAATCCAAAACTAGGCATATGGATAAAACCTTTCTGTTAGCCCCATATACCTATAAAAGGGAGTCCTACAAAGCATGTTTCCATTGCCATGCTAATGTTCTACAGCCTGTTACCTGTGTAGAAATAATTAAAGCATGAAAAGTTATTTCTATAGAAACAAACAAGTTGCACACCTGTGTTTATTTCAGCTTTAGCATTTGTATATCCACACTAGATCCCCATATGAGCCATTCAGTTAAGACTTGGGCTCAGTGATCCTTGTGGGTCCCTTCCAACTCAGAATATTCTGTGAATCTGCGATCACTAAGTTTGGGGACAAATGATGAAATAATGAAGCACAGAATCCACATTTCATGGCCAGCAGCTGGGAAGGAAGGCAGTGTACATATCGTCTTTTTTCATCATTCATAAATGGCAACTGCTACTTAATACCAGCTTGTGGGTTACAAAAAATCTAGTCAGTAATCTTTTCAGCCTTGAGTAGGGCCTTACAAGATGAAAAGTTGTTTGAGAAACAAAATATTTCAAAACAAGCCAATTATTAAAAATAACGTCTGTCAGTAGTTCTCTCCCTTGGGAGGTAAAAGTCCTAATATGAACCCACTGGCTCATCCTGGTTCTGAATGGCATGTGATTTTGATCGCATGACACACAATAGATGTGACCCAAAAAACAAGTGATTAGGAAATAACCTGCTCCCAGGCAAAATTACTTCATAGCTAAGTGTGTGTCAGCACATTTCAGTGACTTCCCCTATGGCTTGTAGAGGATGTACTATTGATGGAAATCTACTCAGATGGACTTGCTGAATTGAACACACTCCATTCCAAGGCAAATAATGTGCTGCTGTTGCACTAAAATGCAAGTCGTGCATAAGTAAAAAAGTGTTAAATGTAGCTGAAGCCTTTTGTTTAAAAGTTGGAGCTTCATATTTAATAATAATTTTCTAGTAACTATCTGTTCTGGAAACAATTGTCTTACACCAGATTTAATATTTTTGCTCTGTATCTGTTGTCCAATAATAGATTTGACAATATTAACTTGGAAAACAGATTTTTTTTCTTTTACAATAGGCTTTCCTCTTTCCATAAGAGTAATTTGCTTATAGCAGAGTACTAGTCATCTTTTCAGTCCAAATTCCCTGTCTTCACAATGATGCCTATCACAGGTGGCACAGAAGGCTTGAATTTTTCAAATCACTCATTTTCTGTTTCCCTCTTCTCATCCTCTATAAGAGCCTGAAGAAACACCAAAAATCATAATCTAATGATTAGGACAGTTTGCCTTCTCAAGCTATTTTAAGACCACATCTGTGTACTAACTCCAATATTAACGCCCAATTAATGACAGAGATCAGCCGTTCAAACTCTTTCTGTGGCCTCACTGAAAGGGAGCTATCCGCTCTGGAATTTCTTGGATTTTGCAATGCTTAAAAATAGACAAAATGTATTCAGGGATTAAAGTCTATCAGTTAACATTGAATGCCAGTTATAAATCTACAGAAATCCATCAAGAAATTGCAAGTGTATCTGAAGACTACATTACCCAGCTCATACGCTCATCAAAGCCCGTGTACAGCAGAATACCACCTTTATACTTTCCATCACCCTAGTGACAAATATCTGTAGTTGCAAATGTCTTGGGGTATTATTTTTTTACAAAAGCTTACATGAAGTGTCAACTTCTCTGTTTGTGCCAGGACAAGTTATTTATTACAAGCTGATATATTCAGAGAAGTAGGGATGACTCCATTCTTTGCAGGCTACTTCTGCAGTTGGAAGAATCTCCAAGTTTCCAGTGGTTCCTCTCCTACCGTAAAGGCTGGGAAAAACCTAGGTGGGAAAAATCAAAATTCATATTGTTGCTTCTAACTCAAAGAAATGAGGCAATAATTGCTAGAATACTGATAGCTTTGGAGGTTCTTCTTTGACTTATCTCAGTTTCTTTACCAGTATTCGATCTCTTCAACAGAAAGAAACTCTCAGTTTTTGTATGACAGCGATAATTATGAATTCAAGGATCTAGAATGCATCTCATACTTCTTGGATATATTGAATAAAGTTAACCATCCTGGTCTTTTCCGTAGACTGGTTATCAGGTTTCCCAGACATTAGTATCAAAACTAGGAGCAGTTTATGCTGTGCATTAAATGCACTATAACATATATTGCATTTTTCACATATTTATGATAAGTCTGACAAAAAAAAAATGAAGTTTTAACTTGTTATTACTCTGTATCCATGAGAATAAACATTATTTCAGCAGTGGAGAGCTTGTTTTACATAGGTTGACTGCTACTGTTTATTATGTTGTCTAAATTTTCACTGAGAGCTATGGATCATCGCTGACAAATTTTCAATACTGGATAGATAAAATGGATTCTCAGTATCTTCTCCTAACATATTTCTCACAAGTCACATAAATGAGCAATTGTAACTAGATTTGGTGTTTTTGGGTGGGGTGGGGAGAAGTTCTAACAGGGCTGTAGACAAAGTTTCTCCATCTTCACTCCATAGCCCATTGGCAAGCGCAAATTCTTCATGTATATTTTTGAAACCCCTCCCAAACTGGGAACTCTGTCCAGCAGTCCTCATGCTTCTGTATCTAAACGTAAGTTAAGAACAGGAAAGAAAATGCACACCCCAAATTTGGCTACTTCATTTTCCTAAGGGTGCCAGAAACAGGGTATATAATTAGCAACTGCAGATATTGAAAACTTGCTGAATGCTTGGAATGATTGAGACCTGTGAGCTGACTTCCATCGGTTTTAATGTGCACACCTTTCTAAAAACACACCAACATTACAAGAGTAGGTGAATATTCATGGGATTGTATTATTTCTGAGGGGGACAAAAACAATTCCACCATGGCTGTCCATTGAGTGCTTTCTAGCACCTGCCATGAACTGCACTGGAGGCTGATTACTGCAGGGTGCCCTTCCTACCAGCAACACCAAGGCCGTCAAGTAAAATTAGCCTGGATGGAGACAAGGGGAGCACAAACTGTATTTCCAAGGGCTTGGCAAATAGTTAAGACAGAACCATACCTCTAACATAAACAGTGAGACAGCCATCCATGCATTTCTTGGCAATTACTTCAGCTTGCATCATTACAAGTCACTGTGCAAGGCAATTAGCCAACACATTCACAGGCAGTGCTGGCACTACAGCACCATGTGTATATACATTATCTAATTAATCACCTCGGCTTCCCTGAAACACATTGGCTCAGCAAAATAGCTGTGTACATACCACATTTATATAACTACTATTGCTACCACACAGTGGTATTTATAAGTGATTAAGACATTATGTTGGCATGCAGATAGAAATATGAGGTTGCATGTGATCATCAGTCAGAAGCAACATGTTCTACTGACATTTTTTAATTAGCACCACTGCATTATTTTTTAAAAAGCACATATATTTAAGGCTTGTGATAAAGTGTTGCAATCTGAGACCAAGTACTCTTGACTTTAAAAAAATCCCTTTAAGGTTAGACACAGTGTTTTTTTTCTTGGTATTTGTTCATGTGGGCCAGTACACATGAGGCTCGGTTTGGGATCCTATTGCAAAATCTACACAAACTGTATGTATCTGCACCAAAACAGTTCCAGCCAGGAAGTAACCCCTACAGCCACATGTGCATACCCACAGCCTCAGCCCCAGGATGTGTCAGGCCTTATGGCAGTTATGCTACGTAGCAGCCCATGGCTGTTTACAGGTTCATTGAAAGCACCAGTGAAGTTGAGACAAGATGTAGATATAATTAGGAACACACCTGTTTGGGCATGTCAAAAGCTCAAGCACGCTTTATTCTTGCTTTCAAAAATAAGTGAGTTGTCACTACCACAAACAAGGCACAGAGAAAAGGCATAGCATGAAAAGCTGGAGCATGCAGTAATTCCTTGAGTTTGTGAACATGAGCTTGTTGAGAATAATCCTGGTGATTAATGGGTTAACTGTCGTAGCAGATAAAGCAAAAGCTGCACACATGAGAAGCCTTCTGAAGTCTAGACATGTGACATCATTCTCTCTCTGATAAGACTACGTAAATATGGCCTAGATGTATGTGCCAAACACTGTATGATAGCTCTTGCTGATTGTGTAGAGTGTCTTGATATCTCATCTAGCCTATTAAAGCAGAGGTAGAAACCAAATTGCTTTGCTCCCACCATGTGGAGCCCCCCTCACTACCCAAGAGGTGGTTCCCAGGAGCCAGCCCTAGGCTACTCCCTGGGAATAATGTTCCTCACCAGAGCTGGTTCATGGCCACCTCCTCAGGAGCAGCCCAAAATGCAAACGTAACCAAAAATGGCTTCACTGCAAAAAGCAGTGAACCTACATTTGGTGTTGAGATGAGTTTATTGGATCAAATTAACATTGCCACTGTAATTTCTGCACCATGCTTTGTCATCTTTGAACTATAGGGATGATCAGAGTCAAAGAAAATCGGAGGGCCAGATAGAAGATAATAGAAAGTGTATCTGGTCCAGAACCTTCATAGTTGACACAGCAGCTGTGTTCTCACCATCAGAACTGGTTTTGAACATGTCAGCATTAGGATGGGTCCCTGTCACACTCAGAGGTTATCTATATTTTCCACTAGTAACTTGGAGAGTAGAACCGAACATGAGCTTGTACAGTCTCCAGATGACACTGAACTGGAAGGGAGTAGAAGCAAGCATCTGGTGGTGGCAAGGGGAGGAGAAAGGATAAGAATTTAAGGTGATCTTGACAGTAGAGAGTAAGAAAAGAACTAACAAAAATAAAAGGAAATTCAATATAGACAAGCCTGGCACGTTTAGATAAAATTATTCATACAAATAGAAAGTAGGAAATACCTAGTTTGGCAGCACGAAAGCTTTGGTGGGGTTATAGCAGATTGCAAGCTACAAAACAAGTTCACAATATAATGCCATTGTAAAAAAACCAAAACCCCATGTCTTATATGAGAGATGGCTTGGGAAGGACTGGTTTTACTCTGCTTAGCATAGATAAGGCCTCAGCTGGAATGGTACATCCTGCACCAGTTATCACATTAGGAAAGTCAAAGGGAGCATATTTGGCATTGTCTCCAAAGTGTTTAGAAAATACAATCCTGGACAAAGAGGAGTGGAAGCAATTAAGTTCATTTCATTCAGAAGACCAGGGAGACAGCCACAGCACTCCAACACATAAAAGGAGTTTCCTGTGAAAAGGGAAATGGTCAGTTTGATCCCTGTGACACTGGAAACATCTTGAAGTAATCAATTTGTTTCACACATGAGACCTATGTTGAACTGGCTGTGACTAGGTGAAAATTGGACCATTTCTCTGTGGAAGCACTATTGGACCTTCTTCCTTGACAAAAAGAGAGAAGACAGAAACCCCTCTCAGGCGTGGTTTAGGTGAACAGCTATGGTGCACCAAATGGATTAAGCAATGTCCTACAGTCCCCCAGCGGCCCTGCATTCCCATGATTTGTTCAATGCCCTCGTTCCCAGTGTCACTGTGTGTCCAGCACAGCGTACACGTCCATAGAGTGCTGCCCATGCTGGGGAGAAATTTAGGTGACTGTTCACTCAGCAGATTCTCTTCCTTCTCTATTATTTATGCACCAGTGGCAATTACCATTTGTCCTTCTGAAGCACGTCTTGGTTACTGTTACAGTATAGTGGAAGATGCCAGACATGAAGCCTAAGCCCACAGCACCCAAATTCTCCAGGACTGATAGAATATGCTGTTGGATTCCATAGCATTATATTTATCTGTGTGCCCAGAAGGTACTACATTTTACTCATTTTAATGTATCAAGAGATCTTCTGTACCATTCTTACTTTCTTCATGGAGATGTCTTTCAACAACAGAGTTTAACTTCAGTTTTGGCCTCAGCCAAAACACCAGATACCATATGACTGAACATGCAATTTTGGTTTCAGAGCAGAGTTCATACAAGGCAGTCAGAGAAAAAAGTGTGAGGAAAAGGTCGTCAGAGGAGTTGGGCACCTAAATCATCCCTTTCCTAATGACGGCCTTTATTCTGTAAATCTGTTAGACCTCTGGTCTGTTTTGAATAAAAAATAGTTATGGTCTTCTTGTAGTCTAGCCATTATTTAAATAGCGAGTATCAGCACTGGTAAGTAAACATCACCCTTCAAATTGTATTCTCATCCTATAAAGTCATATATTGCCATTTTGATCCCTGACAGCTTAAAAGACAGTTCCTAAAATACCATCCAAAGAACAGGAACAAGAAATACAAGTGTCTGTTTTTGGCCAGTGTTGTTATTCTAGTCATTTCCTTTCTCAGTATCACGGAGTGACATGTAGTTATCTCAGACATACATGAGGGCCAGCTCTTCTTAGTAGGAAAGAAAATGACTATCAATTTAATAGGAAGCAATCAAAGAACACTAACTTTTGCACCCACTTCCAGATCTGGCCACGATAACACTTAAGAATGAAAGAAAGGCTATTATATTTTGCATACAGACCAAATTTTCTACAAAATCTGCTCTGGAGTTATTCATAATCATGTATGAGCACCATGAATAAAATGATAATAGTCGTTAAGCCAGACACCCATTGTGACTGGATGAGAGGACCCATATTTGAAAGTGCCTCTGTTTTTCTCTCATCCTGTGAAAACCCAGCCATGCCTTTTGCTCTCCATGAGGAGCAGGGCTAGCCTAAGGCACCTTCGGACCCAAAAGCGCAGTCCCCATTCCCTACTATCTCTCCCGCGTCAGGGCTTCAGACTTCCCCTCTCCACTCAAAAGGGGCAGTTTCGTCTACTTTTATGCAAAACCGAGGTGCCGAGCACTCCGCACGCCCCGCGGCCGCTCCGCCTCGCCGGCTGGGCTGGCTGCCGAGCACCGGGCACCGGGCACGCACCGGAGCGCCCCCGACAGCAGGAGAAGGGGCGGCCAGCTCGGGCTCCGGCACTGACCAGCACTGCCCTCCCTTCGGCAGCAGCTGCGGGCGCGGCGGCGTCCGCGAACTCAAAATGCTGTTCAGCGGAGCTCAGGAATTCGCCTGTGCTCCCGTCCCGGGAGCCGACACCGCCTGTGCCTCGGGTAAAGAAGACAAACCCTGCCCGGCCTCCGAAGAAAGCGCTGTTTCGTCCTCCCCCGTCCCGGCAAGTACTCACCCCCGGGCAGGACAGCTCGGCCGGTCCCGTCTCACTCCGCCCGCGCCGCTCCCGAGGTGCCGGTGCCGGTGCCGCTCCCGAGGTGCCG
>VZTX01003203.1:753685-806460 GCA_013400915.1 Pardalotus punctatus | reverse complement strand
CCCCGCTCGCCCTCCTATTGGCTGCGAGGGGGGTGATTTGCATGGCGGCGCCCCGCCCCGTGGGTCGGTGGAGCCGCGAGGGCCGGGTCGGGCGCACGGGCCTTGGGCCGCCGCTCCCGGGCCGCCCCTTCCAGCCCCGAGGGGAGGTGCCCGGCTCGCATCGCTTCCCGGCGCGGGGAAAGTCCGCCCCGTGAGTGCCGGGAAGCGTGGGTGCAGAGAGTTGCGTCGTTTCTTCGCCGTCGTCTTCGTGGACGTCCCCTGACCTTTCTTGCCCTCCCCTCCCCGCCGGGAAGCGGGGGCTTTCCCACTCTGTGATTGTGTAATTCAAATTGCTGCTGCTTAGGGTAGGGAAGATGGGTTCTTCGCTTCATGCTTCAGAGTGTGGGTCAAATTTACTCCACTTTGGGGTTGTGACTTCAACTGATAACTTCGACCATTCCTGAGGGAAAAACCCTAACACCTTCCCCATCATTCTAATGGAAAAAGTGTAACAAAACTCCGGTGTCACAATGTTTGATACACACTAGTAACACGCATTAATACACCACACAGGTAGTTATAGAGGTTGTTCAAGTCTTTGTGAGATGGGAAGTTTTTGCTTTTCTTTAACGTCTTGGTCACGTATTCCTGGCATGTACTTTTTTCTCCCTTTCAGCACAAAAATTGAAGATAATTTGAATCTGGAAATTTTTAAATATAGAAGTTACTTTTTTGTTGGTGCCAAGAAGTAGCTGAAAGAGCAACTGTGCTTTCCTGACCAGTCATCAGTTATAAGGCTCCAAAATGTCTTACATTGCATCAATCACACCCTGGGTGATCGACAACAAATTCTGACGTGATGGAGACAATTGCAGAGACATCGGAAGCTTCCCCCCTCCTTATTTTCTATGCTGTCTTTGTGTCAGGAAAAAACTTAAGTCCTAAGTAAATACTTGAGGTTTTATGGTTAACAGTTAGTTTAAAATATATCTGACAGAAAGGCTCTTTTACCTTGAAAAATCCGTGACTGCACTGGGCACTTTGCTTGGATTTTCCTCTTAGACCTTGATGCTGGAGACAAAGCTAGGTGTGTGGGTCTCATCAGTCCCCTAAAACTACCTAAAGGCACTGAGTTTTGAGTGGGTTTTCTCTTCCAGGCTGCTGCTTTGTGAGACCAGCTGCAGCATCCCCACACGTGGGCAGGTGGTTTTCTCTTTGTCACTGGACCGCGGAAAGCAAATGGGCCTTTAGTGTTAATGCAAGTGGACCTGAAAAAAGAGTTGGGTGTTAATGTAATGTCACAGGTAGTCAAAGGTTCAGGCTGCTTTGCGTGGCATGGAACAACGATTACAAATTACCGTGCTGTTTTTGCAGCACAGGGAAAGCTATGGGTGCATTGATTGATGTGACTGAGAGCAAAATGCTCATCTAGAAACATCTGGTATCTTCCCTATAATTTGTGTGAAGGGTATGGAAGATCAAATAGATGACTGCCAAGTCTCCTCTGATTTGCAAGAGACTTCAGTTAAAGTTTCAGTAGCTGAGTAGCAGGCAAGGTAGCAATATTGTTAAAATACTAACATTCTAAGAAAGGAATGGAGGGTGAGAGAAATTTATTATTTCTACAAATTTTGCCACCTAGATTAGATGAAGTTAAAAAAGGTTCAAAACTCTCATAAATCACCCGCTAATTAAGCTACACAAATAAAGAGCTAAAAGAAAAAATCACCATTGACAAACAAGGATCCTGAAGTTCTTGAGTGTATGTTGCTAGATCCTACAAAAGGTGCCCATTTACATGGTATTATGAGAAACAAAACAAGATGAGTCATATGAAAAGATCATTGTGTCATCATATGTACTTGTTTTGGATTATTATGCTCATTTCAATCACTTCTGAAATAACATGGACAGTGTAGACTAATAATGGAAATTATTAGATAGAGGAAAGTGATTTTCCAAAATTAGAAAAGAAGAATTTTCAGTCTTGTAATTTCATTCTCCTGTAAGTCCTGAGCAGCATTACATATCAAGCTGCAAAAATAACATAGTAATTTTTTTTCACTTTTTGCTGTCTCTTATTATAAGAGAAACACTTAATGAAAATTTGTAATTTACCAGTGAAAGTAAATACTCAATTTACATAGATAAAGGCAGAACTCATTAGTATATGGATCACAGATGCCAATTTTTTTAAAGGAGGTTGGGCAATATAAATATACAATACATCTGCAGACAGTAGACCTCTCTTAGTAGTTTTTTCTTTTTCCTGCAGAACTGTTGGGGTTTTTTTTTCCCTTTAAGACTTCTAATCCTGACCTAGGTCTTGACTGATTGCTTTGAGCCAGATTTTGCTTCCAGTTTTCTCATCTTGAGAAGGAGGACAGGCATAATTACTTTCATTTCTCATAAATGTGTAGTCAAAAGTAATATATAAAAAAATTGGAGTTTCATGTATGTTAAAATACCTTGAGGATGTGTAGTATTTCAAGGACAATACAGTGTACCGGGGAGAATCACCATTTCTCTGCTCCGGTGCCTGATGCTTCTAAAGATGTTTCCAACCAGGAAATTGAGTTTCTTCCAAAGTCCAAGAAATTAGAAATAAATGGGCACATAGATTTCTCTTTGCTACCACTTACCAACATCTCAGGACATCCGTGAGTTCTGGGGAATCTCAGTTTTTGGGAAGAGCAGTAAGGGCGACTTACATACGGGTGATATGCAGGCCCCTGTTTATCTAGAGCTTACCTATGTCTACAAAGCAGTTTGTACCCATCACATCTGTACCAGTTTCAAGTATGAAGTTACTTATAGTGTCAATCTGTAATAATTGACACTTGTGAAACTTTTAGCTAAAAACTAGAGCAAATTGCTACCAGTTCAGTTGTGTATTCTAGAGCCAGTTCTCAGACACACATAAAACCCACACACGCTTTCTGGATGTGCAGTACACATGAGCCTCTTCTAAGCTAGAATCAGGTCTAATGTAAACGAGCTCACATTGATTCAATAAAAGTAATGATTCATGGTCCTGGACAAATAACTCTTTTCTTTTTAACCTCATGGATCAGTAGAGTCATTCTGACAGTACATGATTTATCAATTGCCAAGGTGAGTGAAGGGAGACACTAAAAGACTGATGCTAGAAAATTCTTTCACTATATTCATTTATCAGAGAAACTGAGTCTTCAGCGGTGATACTTCCAGCTTGAGAAAAGTCCAACACTCCTGCTCTGTCTTTTCACATTTCATTGTAGCCTCTCACAAAAGCTACTGATGTTATGGAACAGCTTCATCAATAAATGTTGCTGATGTAAAGAGATTCTCCTTGGTTGCATGAGGAATAGACTGCTGAAAACAATTCAGATGCCAAGTATCTCCACAGGGAGCTAAATCTACCTTAATTCTTTGTTGAAGCCCATTGAGATATTTGGATTTACACAAGGATAATATAGTGCTCTAAGTACTGAGCCCTGCAGATGTTTTTCTTTTCACTTTCCTTTTCTCTCCTTCATTAGGAAGGAAGAAGACTGTTACAAAAGGATGGTGTGCTGAAAGCTCTGCAGATGTAATTGCTGTGGAGTCAGAGGATGCCCTGTGCCAGGGCCTTCTCTCTTGCTTATTTAGGAAAAGATTTAACATTCTTCTCCAATTATGCCCGAAAGGCATGTGAAGCCAGCCCTGGGTATATTGCCCCTGAATTCCTTGTGAACCACAACTTGGCACTCCTGTGTGGTTCTGAAGGTTCATGAGCACTTAAAGAGCTGCAAATCTTATTAGGGCTGTATCAAATGCCAGATTGCATGCATGGGAAATAGCCCTGAGACTTCTGTTGACTTCAGAGATGATGGCAGGTGCCAGCATGTTTTATTAAGCTAGTAACCAATAAATTAACACATTCAAAATGTTTTCACACGATGGATGTAAACAAGCATAGGTAACTGGAGCCAGTGGAACAATACTGATTTCTGGGAACTGAAGGCTTGATTATCAAGTAATTCACTGGATTTCTCTGCTGCTGTCACAGCTTTTGAATGCAAGAGCATAGCCCATACCTAGAACATGACAAAGGCCCTGTCACATCAGCTGGCCTAATGAGAAGTATTACCTAACCCTGTTCCTATGCTTCAGGAAAGGTGTGTATTCTAACTCCTGTTATCAGACAAGAGTGAGGTATTTCTCCTGCACATTTGCATGTCCATAGACTGAGATCAGTTAACTTCTGCAGTACAGGGAGCATTTTGCAACCTGTCAGAGCAGAGACTACATCTTTATGCCACTGAAGTGTTGAGGAATTCTTGTTAGAATCAGGACACTGAGAACTGCACAATCCAGCATTCAAAATAGCTGGGTAAGATAAGTAAGAAGATCAGTGTGTCCTTGAAGTGCAGCTGCGAAGAAGTGGTTGCTAATTGCTAACTCTTTCAAGAATGTAAACAACGGAATATGTGAACTGCAGGTTGTAAAACATTAGCAGCATAGAGCCGTAGCAGTGACGTGTGCATTGACAGCCCATAGTTAATTTAATGATTTTTTCAGATGTGTAAACAATAATTACTAGCCAATGTATTGCATGTGCATGGATTTGTAAAAAAGGTATATAAGCAGCTTTCTGATGTGTAATAAACGGCTTCACTTAAATCATATTGGTTTGCTGTGATGATCCCCCAAAATCCTCCTGAACACTGAAGAGGGACTGAAAGCCAGGGGAGGAAGGCACTTAGCAGGTGCTCAGATTTGGGTGTAGTCCCAGTAACAGCAGATTCTAGGGCAAGTTCATATTGCCAAATACTACATGTCCTATTTTTCCTTCATCACTGTTCTCTGAGCAGAAAATGACCAGGCTGCATATTAGGTGTGAAGGGAGGAGTACCTGGGGAGTAACAAAAAGGGGGTTTCTTTTCCAGGGGTTAAAAGCCTTAGATGGCTTAGAAGGGTGAGGCAAAGAGTAAACAGATCTTCGCAAAGAGAGCTATTGCAAAATGAGGACATTTCCATACCTTTTTTGGAGTATCCTTTTCAAATTAGTCATTCAGAGAAAACGTGTCGTTTTCAAAAACTCACCAAGTTTTGATGAAATAAAACAATTCTATCCTAGAATTATGTGAACATAAATTTTATGCAGCCATATTGATGGATCACCTCATTCACGCTGCCAGTGCTTTTCAACAAACAATATAACATCCAGAAAGTGGTCAGGAGCCTGTCCAAACTGCACAGGATGTTTCTGTACCATACAGACTACTTTCTGAAGGCATGCTGCACATGTGGAAACCTTTCAGGTGGCTTTGTGGCTAGATCTAAAATACCTTGTGGTAGACCTTCCCAAGGGTAGCATGGTAGTGACATGCTACAGATCTGAGAAGAAAAAGAAAAGCTTTTTGTTTAGGTGAAGGTGACGGAATAATGATTTGGGATCATTTACCTGGAGTACACAACCAGGGAGCAATATGTTTCACAGCCCAGTCATGACGGATTGCTGTCTGGAATCCTCTGTGAATGGCAAGGCAGACAGTATCTAGGCAAGTTGTACGTGACACTGTAACAGCATGATAGATTTCCTTGGAATGACACAAAGTCACTGTTGATGCTTACATGTTTTAGCTTAAAAAAAAAAAAAAAAAAAAAGGCACCCTAAAAATTAACGGTACTTGTCAAAGTAGAAGGGTATTTGTCAAACACCTTTCAAAATGTATCTGAGAAAAGTGAAGGCTTATATTTTATCTTTGAAACCTGTCTGATGGTTGTGGCAAGTATTCGAGGACTTTGAGAGGGAGCTGCAACCGACCACGCTTCAAGCCTCCTACTTTAGAAATGCAAAGACAGGAAGTACTGGGGACACCGAGCACCTGCACAGTAATGCCACGGGAGCCCACAGGTGTCCTCCCATTTACCCCAGTCAGGAGGTGTCTCTGTACGTGAAGCATCTGTACATGAGAGTGAGTAAGGCAGAGGGGCAGCTGAATACCTGCACTGCTTTTATAAAGCTGGCAGCTTTTGATGGATGCAGCTGCTTTGGTGGTTGGTCACAGAAAGTTCAAACCTGCCCAAATCTTCTGCAGTCCTGGGTGAGTCCCAGGCACTTCCAGCTCTCCCCAGCTTGCCCTTTGCTCCGAGACAGTAACGGGTGAGGGGCTCTGCAGCAGGGTATACCAAGACTATACCAAGGGGTATAGTCGTCCTTCCATGAGAAGCAGCTATTAGCTTCCAATTAATTTAATGTGCATCCATTAGGATGGTGCTGGGCACTGGCACTGTTAAACATATCCTTTAACTTCTGGATCTCTGAAAACATCAGATTCTGGCCTTTGTATTTGCCAAGTTCATAACTGAGTAAGCAAAATGATGTGGGAGTCCCAAGAGATGAACCAAAACCAGAGCACAGAGCTTCTCTTCCAATTTGTCAATCTAGAGGGTTATTTGGTCGGAAAATGTGTTTTACGTATATAATACTATACACACACACACACACATGTATACATGTATATATATACATATACACTTTGCAAGTTACATCTCTGTGTAGGTTGCATACTACTGTGGCAGAGAAAGAGGACTGCGCAGTGCATACAGGCTCAGTTCTTATTTCTTCCTTTACTCTCAGCTTCAGAAATGCGACCTAAGCTGGCTGTGCCTCTTTTTAAGATGGGTAAATATCCGCTAGGAATAATTCAAGTATGGCTGATTTTAAATTGAGGTAGGGAGTGGATTACATGACTTTCTGAAACTTATTTTAACCTTATTTTCTAAATCTTATTAACACGTCAAAGACATTTATAGACTATTTATATATTCTATATTCTATATATATTCTATATATTTGTATAAATAAAAATATTGAAATACACTAAAACATAAGACTACAGCTTCAGAGGGGTAAATCAGTTCTCCAAAATTCAAGCCAAATGTTGAAATTGGGTATTTTTCATTAAGATAATAAACAGTTGCAATGATGTAGTAAGATTTTTGAGAGATAACAGAAAATCTATTAATATCATACTAAAAAATATTGTAAGGTAAATCTGGTAGCTGTTCTTTTAATCCTGAGAAGTTAATTCACACTTTTTTTTACTGGCAGAAAATTGCTTCTGGAAATATCAGTCATCTACTATACCTTTGTACCATGCCTACCAATAGAAACCTTGCTTCTTGGCCACGGTCAGCAGGCAGTTCCTCCTGAGAAATGCCACATAGACAGGGAACAAGCACAGAATACAATGCTCCACACTTCTTATGCCACATGGCTTGGAACCATTGATATCACTACAAACCTGGTAGCCGACACTGGCAGTGTTACACCTGTAAGGTACAAGGATGTTAAACACTGTTTCCATCTTAGAGAATAAATTTTTACAACATGATAAATGAAAGAAAACCCAACAAACTTTTAGCTATGCAAGAAAGGATCCTACATAAATAATAATTTAAGGTACTGTCCATATTTAATTTTAACTACAGCATATACAATTGCTGTGAGTACCACTTGGGTGTGAATTTCAAGTGAAGTATAACTTAACAAAATAATTCAGTAACAGATAAAATAATATACAGAAGAAAATTTAATATCATATTTAGTTTAAAATAATTATTTTAAAAATTAATTAATATATAACAAAAAATGTAAAGTTCACCAACAATCAGTACTACATCTAGAATATGTCTAGAGAAGTGAGTCTTTAATTCATTCCAAATAGCACTGCATACCTGCATATCAAATTTCCACATGCTGACTACCCGAAGATGACAGGAGATAGACACATCAATTTCTGATGAAAAATATTTCTGTTTTATGACATGGAAAGAAAATTTTCCAAGTGATGTTTGAAATCCTGCCATATCTGCAGCTTTAGTGACAGTTAAATTAATTACATCTAAGATAATCCTTCTTCACAGAGTTTTTTCTCCCCCTTCATTCCTCAAAGGGGTCAGATCAGCAGTTTGATTGATGCTATGCAGTTCTTCAAACCCTGTAGCAAACATGGAGGAGGGGGGTGTCCAAAAGACACACTAGGATGGCAGATTCCCTAAATTTCCATCTCCACCCATCTTGGAAGATACCATTTTCTTAAGGTTATTCTGTTACCCTTATGTCACTATTCCTCTGTCTCCCTCTGACTGGATTCTCCACATAGGATTTAGCCCCTTATGGTTCAGAGAGAAGATCATAACTATTTTTGCAATTTAAAACCACAGCCAATCTATGGGGCTGCTCTGGTCAGTGAGAATGTATTAATGTGAGGTTTAGAAACCTGAGCAATGTTCTCTCTGTTGCCTTACACTTTGCTTACTCTTGGGAAAGATGCTCCCTATTGCTGTACAACTGCATGGCCCAAAAATGTTATAGGCATAAGAAGAATTCTTGCTCCCTTTGCTTGATTTTTCTAAGTCAGCAGTTCTGTGATTCCCAGTGTAAGGAGGATATTGATGGACATGACTGAGTCCAGAAAAGAGTCACCAAAATGGTCATAGGGTTGGAGTGTGTGACCTGTAGGAAGAGGCTGAAGGAACTGGGTTTGTTTGGCCCAGAGAAGAAAAGATTTAGGGGATCTAACAGCAGCCTTAATGTACTGAAGAGATTACTGATACAACCCAAGTGTATGGCAGGAGAATGAGAAACAATGCTCATAAATTTGGATAAAATTCCAATAGGAAATAAAGCAGAAATCCACATTATGAGGGCAGTGAGGCACTGGAACAATAGATTGCCCGAAGAAGTTGTCTCTGTTCTTGGAGATTTTCAAGACCTAGCTGGACAAAGCACAGAGAACAATGTTGACTCTCAGAGGCTGGGGCAGGAGATTGGACAAAATTAATCCCTGAGGTTGCTCCTAATCTGTGATTCTAATGCAGTCCAAAATCCACAGCTGGAGAAGCGAGACCATGGTGCTGAGAGTTCCCTCTAAACAGGAAGCCCTTAAGTCCTACTCCTACATCCCACAGTGCAAGAACTGCCAGATTCCCCCTGCAGTGCCTGTTAGTGCATGAACAGTGTCTAAGGTAGGCTCATTAGCTGCTGCAGCAAAGCCAGCTCTTCATAGGCAACGTTCTAGCAGCAACACACCTGCATTGCTTGGCTACTGATCTGCTGAGTTTATCTTCCCAAGATTTGTTATTTTTTTCTTTGGAAACAATTCTGTCTTCCTTCAGGTGTCTGGGTAGAGCAATCTCCCCACGCACTGTCTGTCAGTGCAAGACATAAAACATGCTCTCCTGGCATCAGCTGGTGGCCTGGCAGGGAGCACTGCCAAACGCTTATGGGATTAGTAGGTGCTGAGGTGTATCTGGGCTCTTTGTGACTTGGTCAAAGAACTGTAGCAGGCAGTGTCTGCAGTATATTTCCAGTGATAAGAGGGATTGATCAGATGCTGACAAGCACTCAGTTATATGCCAATCAGTCTACAAACCAGTACTACATGGAAATGTTCGGAATCTTATTCCCTGAAGATGAAAAGAAATAGATGTGCCAGTCGTTGAAGGACAATATTAGACTTGAAAGATGATTTTCCAAGTAACACTAGAAACCCTGCCATACATGGGGCTTTGGTGACAATTAAATTGATGGACTAAGCTAAGTTTTTATGTGACAACAATAATAATATTGCCTTACATTTATAAACTATGCTCCACTACAGGCTCTCTAAACCAATTTGCAAGCAATTACTTTAAAATACTGCTGTGTGTATTGCTACCCATGTATTATAGATGGGAAAGAAATCACAGAAAGTGTCAAAATGCCTAGAGGTGTACAGCAAGTCTTGATCTAACTAGAAGTTGCATCCAAATCCCCTGAGTGCTAGTTCTCTCTTTTCATGAAAAGACTACATGTCTTTTCATGTCTCTGCTTTTTTCTTACAGATATTTTGTTTCTCTAAAGGCTTATGCCTCTGTACAGCCATCTTTCTACTTAAATAATCTCTCCCTTCAGTAATTTTTTAGGAGTGAATGCTATACAGATGACATGGAAAAAACTGTGCTATTTAATGAGTCTATACCAGTTGAAATTAATTGCCAAATTCTACTTTCAGTGAAGTTAGCGGAAGTTTCAACTCAAATGAGACAGGGCCAATATAAAAAACTACAGCAAACAGAACATGGAGAATAGGCAGTGGGATATTTTATTACTGATATGGAGGAAAATCAAACTTTTTTAAAGGATATATAGTGATAGGAAAAGAGGGAATGGCTTTAATCTGAAAAAGCCTAGGTTTAGATTAGATATTAGGAAGAAATTTTTTACTGTGAGGATGGTGAGGCACTGAAGGGGCACTGGCACAGGTTGCCCAGAGAAGTTGTGTATGTCCCATCCCTGGGAGTTTTCAAGGCCTCGTTGGATGGGACTTTGAGCACCCTGGTGTAGTGAAAGCTGTCCCTGCCCATGGCAAGGGGGCTGGAACTGAATGATCTTTAAGGTCCTTTCCAACCTAAACCATCCTATCATTCAGTGATAAGGGCCATGTATCCAGGTGAGCGAATATACCAAATATGTCCTCTAGCCAATGCCCTTATGACAAGTACCAGAAAGCAAAGTGAAATTAATTATATAAGTGCTCTGGCAGTTGCCTTTGGCAGTTAAAACATTTATTTTTAATGAAGTGCCTCCCAGATCCTAGAGACAAGCACAAACTAGCCCCCAGAACTCAGATACTTACACAACTACAAATCACAACCAGACTTGTTAGTGTCCTACCTTCCTAAAGAGCTGATCCAAGAACCCCAGCTCTGATGCCCCAGATCTTGGGGAAGTAGGGGTTCACACCCAGATACAGGCAGAGTAATTCAAACCCAATAGTACTACACATCTGTAATGAATGTTTTGCACTAGTGTACATTTATTAGAGTACCTTTCTTAGAAAGAACCTACTGCCAAACATCTGTCTAAGCCCAAAGGCTGTTTCTTTTACAAGCCATTAATACCATTCAGGAGAAAACTAAAAGAAAGTTTGAGGGTGACCTTTGTCTTCAGACAGCTCCCTAATAACCAATAGCAGTGGTATTTCTGAGATGAAGGTTGCATTGAAGCATTCAAACAACTGAAGAGGTATTGTCAGGGCCAATGCACAAGTTGTTGTTTGTGTGGAACATATTGGTTGAAGCAATTTAAAAGTGTATTCAGATTCACCCTCCTTCCCTCCCTCTAGTTCATCCTGGGCAAACAGAATTTCATTTTGTTTTGGGTAAAAAAGTGGAAATTTTCAGATTTGCTACAAAAGTGGTAGAGCTGGTTGAATTTAAAGAAATGACTATGTCTGCATACAAATCAAAATGCAGCTGTCAGAGGAGCTCCTTGGCACAGTGTGAGAAGAGCGAGAAATGTGTCACTGTGAGTGTGGGCTCAATTCAGAATCTTCTTGAGGACGTAGGAGGAAACAGAAACTTAACTGACAATAAAATTTTCCAAAGGGCTCATTTACCTAAATCAAACCATTACAGTCATAAAGAAGTCTCACCTAGAGGTGATGTGCTGCGCTGAGCTGAGTCAGTGAAAAACCTTCGTGGAGAGCTGGAGCAGAGCTCGGTGATGGGAACAGTGCAGTACCAGCAAGGAGCCTGCTCTGGCACCCGGTCAGCTTGGGGCTTCTGGCAAGGGATCTCATTGCCTGTGTCAACAGGCTCATCTACTTGATTAGGACAGTATTTTCCTTTCTTAGTATGGCCATCAAGAGTTAGTGCTTGTAAGAGACTATACAGTTCTCAGAAGAAAGGCTATTGCACTTTCTAATATGTTTTATAAAGGAAACAATGACATCCATTAAGTAGATGACTGCCCTCAGTGTTTTGTTTTCTTTTCTCTCTGGATTTATGGATAGCTTTTTCTTAAAGCACAGTTACGTGCTTCTGTTTCTTTGGCTGATAGACCATCGGACAAACAACCTCACTGCAAAGGGTTTTTTAAAAAATTCCTCCTGAGCATAAAATATTCTAAGCTAAAAGGCCATTTTTTTTCTTCCACAAACAGCTGTCAAAATAATGTACCTACACTGGCAGGACGACTTTGGCTTATGATTTCTATGCCACAGTTTCAGAATTCTACACACACATAAAAGATCCACCTTCTTTCCTAAACCTAACTCACCATTGAAAACAGCTAAGTCTTTTAAATAGGGTAATAATAGTTCCTTAAAAAAGGTGAGAAGTACAGATGCTGCTTTTGTGATCTAAGCTCCATGGGAAGATCTGTTAGGATCATAATGGTGACTCGTTTTCACAGATAATTTGTCCCCCCGTGTGAAGGAAGAAGCACTTGGGATTCACTCCCAGGGGATTATGGGAGAAAAACAGAACAGCAGAGGATATGGGAAGAAGACATTCCATGGGTACCACTGAAATGATTCAAACTGTAATTAACTAACCCTGTAGTCTCAAAATACAGGTGCATGTGCATTTGGGAATGAGAGGAGTATCAAATTACAAACTGAGTCACTCGACAAGCTTGTTTTACCCTTCCAATTACGCAAGCCAGTTTGTGACTCAGCAGCTATACAAGTCTGTTCTCTGATGACAAGACAAATCAGCTCTGCAGCTGAGTCACTCAGAGCAGCTCTTTTCACTGAAAAATTCAGCAGTCACCCACGATATGGAAAAGATTGTGGAGCCTTTATTACCTACGCAAGATAGAATAAATATATTTCATAGGAGAATAATCTTTAGCTTATTTTCACAGAAGGAACTCATCGAATGGGGGAGAGAAAAGCTGTCATGGGATTACACTGACCAATGTTCATGGTCCTTTAACTAAAAGAGATTCAATTTTTTTCTGATCATGTTTTCTGTTGCTACTATTGTGTGTTCATCCCTTACTAATAAAAATCACCTGACAACATGTAATTGCAAATGTAGTTGAGAATTAATTTCTTTAATTGTCTTTGACTTTCATTTCAAGGTTTGCAAATAATTTCCAACATGTTTGAGTGTGACGACGGTGGAGGTGTCATGACAGCTATAGGCAGTCACGGATTCATGCACACATTGGCTTTGGAATCTCTGCCCCAACCTGTTCCTCAAATACTGACTTTTTGCTGGCACCAACAATAAGCTTTCCTTACCCTTCAGGCTTGATCCTTTTGAGGTGCCAAGTAAGAACGACTGCTGCCAATGGTCTCAGCACTTGAAATACCTCACCTAAGTCTAACTTAAGTCCACTGGCAGAACCTCTAGACTGCATTTGGAGCTTAAAGTGAAGAACCCACTGGATAGACTGCATTTCTCTTTCTCTGCCTGTTAAAAATATATCCCATTAATCCTGTTCAAAATTAGGTGTCTTTATGCCTGGAGGTGAATATCACAAATAGCCACGACAGCTGATATGACGATAGCACCATGAGGCTGTGAACAAGGCCCCATTGGGTGAGTACAAACACTGTAGGAGAACGCCTTAGCCAAGAGGAGCTCGTTAAGTTACACAAGGCCGAAAAAGATAGAGAAAAGGGAATGGAGAGTTATGGTTTTCAAATGTTTTCCTTTCATACTGAAGCTTTTCCAAAAATGGGCTGCAATTCACAGCTGTATGTGAATATCAAATCATCTGTGCTTCACAACAGCTATTCTGAGAGATGCATCAGGCGTCATCAACACGATCTACGCACATCCTGTTGGGGCTCTAGATTACAACCCCAGTGCCAGCAATTTTCACAATGACTGGTGCTTTTCTTAAAGCCTCTTTCCCTGCAATCGAGTACATGAATATTTCAGCTCTAATCTTCTAAAATTAAGTACCTTCAAATATCATAAAAATAAACTTTCAAACATGTATGGGGAAAAGCAAATACAAACTAAGTGAAATACAGAAGCACAAAATGCAAAAAGAAAAAATAGGAAACAATACATGCTACTTAAAAACAACAGCAAAAAAAAAAAAAAAATCACATCTTTAAAAGCTTACTTAAAAATGTCCGGGTTTGGGTGAATTTTAGTCAAGTAGTTTTTGGTTTTTGTTGGTTTCAAGGTTTCTTAGTCTGCATGGTACTGAGGAGGTGGAAAAAAATATTACAGTCTAAAGAGATAACATAGTTTTGCTGTATTCCTTGAATAAATTAGCTTTCCAAAATCAGTAATTCTCTTCCAAGCTCTCAAATCACATTCCAAAAGGTACAGATGGGATGGTTATCATCACACAGTACTAACATTGCCCAATCCTGATTATAACTGCCTTGCTTCCAGTGGCTTATTCCTTGCCAAGTCTCTAAACTCTGGGTTTATTTTTTATTTTGAGGATCTAGTCAATTAAGCAACTTTCAGCTTGTGACGTATAAGACATTCCCAACAATGAAACCAGCAATCAAAAAGACATTTATTATGAGTTACTAAGAGTTGTGATTTGAACATATTAATTTGTCTACAGTGCTTGGTGTGAAGAATTATGTTCTGCTTGCCTTAAAAGTAATAAACATCAATATTTTGATAAAGCTGAAGGTTGCATCATCTCATTAGTGAGATCTTTACTTTCACAGTAAATGCAAGAGGCTTATGTATATTTCTTATTTCAAATGAGGAAGTTCCCAACCCAGGTTGAGAAACAACTGGTTTATATAGCAACCTTATAGCAGCCTTCCAGTACCTAAAGGGGACTTACAAGAAGGCTGGAGAGGGACTTTTTAGCAGGGTGTGTAGTGACAGGACAAGGGGAGAAGGCCTTAAACTGAAGGAGGGTAGACTTAGATTTGATCCTATAATTCTATGGTGAACTGGTGGTCACTGCAGTACCTTTTTCTAGAGATGCATGGAAGGGACAGTTATATTCTTCCACCTGTAATGACACTAATATCCTAAATATCCATTGCTGCCCCCTCTCTCTTTTGCTGTTTGTCCTACGAGAAATCAACAGTCTGAAATTTCATTACACTAATTAGTACAACACACACCAAATAGGTGAGCTGATGACTCACTGATATCAATGGCTCCATGCTTCTCCTGCTCTTATTTTTTACTTTTATGAACTGACTTGCTGTGCACTAACAGATTAGCTGCCCTTGTGCACAATACAGATGATGGATTTTTTTGTCCAGATAAGGGTGACGACACCAATGTCCTCTGTGCTTACTGCAGAGAAGGAGGTGAAATGATGAATACTTGTGCACATGTGTAGGGGGAAGCTGGAGAGAGAAAAGGCTGGTTACATATAGTCTTCCCTGTACAAAACACTTTTAAGTATTGCTCTGACGAAATCAATATTTTAAAAACACAATAATTACATGGCAGATAAAAAAAGAAACATTTGCATTAAGCAGCTTCAAGAGTGAGACTTAAAAAAGAGAAAATCACTTCCTCTGTCTTTGCTCTTCCTTGCACAGAAATGATACAGTGACATGATGGACAAATCGATTTCTTCTGATTTAACCTTCTGTACATTTCTGATCTCTTCTCTAGGGCCTATTTAAATATGTACCTTTCATCACTGCTACTTTTGTATCCCTTACAGAATACAATTAATAGCTGTATTAGCTGTTAGGCAGTTCACTTGGAGTGAATGAAGAAAAGACATCCAAAGAAAATGGGCAGAATACAGCTGCTTCTCGGATAGTCCTGCAGTCTTCCCCAGTTTTGTTGTGTTTACTATTATTACTTCATTTTACTTCCAAATGCATGACAAGAACAAACCTTTCCCATCACAAAAATGTATATGGACACAAGTAATTTGAATTCACGTGGTACCCTATTATTGGTCCTCTTTCTAGCTTGCAGAGGTAACTAATCACATTAGAGGACAGGCCTTTATTTTCAAAGTGATGGCTTTGGAAAAAGAATTTCTCTCTAAACAGCAAGTGAGAGCTGCCTCTCCCAGGCCTCTGCTGTGCTTTTGATAGACGTGCTCCATCTCCCTCCACACTACTTTCCTCAGATCACCACATTATCTCAGTCTCATCTGTAAGCACTGTGCTGGTGACCCCTACTGCCTCTCTGCTTTTAGGGTGTTCCTACACCTTGCTAGGAAATTCTCAGTGGCATTTAAATTATAAGAATTCAATTGTGCTGCGCACCTAAGGCACACACAGTTGTTATTTAGACCCATGCAGAAGGCATAGAGCATCACAGTGATATTCACAAGCAACTGACGGAATGTGAAGCTACAAGGCCCAGTCTTTGTGATCCCTAAGCTGCTCCCTAGGCAAGGCACCATTAATGCAGGTCACAGGTCTACTCAGTTTGACAATTCTTCAGCAGTGAATTTCTGCAGCTGCAGTCTGATTCAAGATAATATGATTAATTACGTTGATATAGAGCAGCATGAAGTGAATGCCTTTAAAGGATACAATACACAGTATTTTTTCTTTCCCCATTTTTTTATGCCACATTCTTCCAATCTGACAGCTTTGGCAGAAAATCAGCCATACAACCCTAAAAGAGGCTTTCAGATGTTTGAGTATTTACACACTATAAAACCAAAGCAATAACAAAATATAGTTTCTAGCAGTAGAAGAAAGTTTAAAACTAAACTCTGCTTGCAAGGACAGTGTTTCCTTCTGTCCCAGAATCAGCCCAAAGGCTGCATGTGGCTGTGGTGTGAAGGCATATACAGGTTTACCCTGTAGCAAAATCATGATTCTGACAGCAAGGTAAAGAAATCAGGGGAGATTACATAAAACAAGGTGGAAAAAGAGACTTCCTTGCCAAAAATGTTTTTCACAAGATCTTTGATAAAAACAGCAAAAATATCTTCCACCTCTTACAGGGCCAATATAAGCGTTTTCTGAGGCTGATAATGTTTGTAGGCTATCACAACACTTGAGAAACTTGGGAAATCCCATGGCATGGGTTTTTTTTTAGATTTCCCATGGTATAGGAAATCTAAAAAAAAACCCCAAAACATGCAATTAGAGAAAGGTAACTTTTTTAGCCTAAAATTGCTAAGTGGTAGTGTGACTTCCGCAAATAATGATTTAAGAACCCTGTTGTAGCAGAAGCAACATTTAAAATTAAATACATATTAAAAAAAATAAAAAATTCACATGTCTCAGAGACATTGCGTTTTTGTCATTATTTAATTTCCAGCACTATTCTTTCCAGGCTAATGTGATCTCAAACATTTTTTTCGTTCTGTATTTGTAGGATAAATCAATATAGTGAAAAACAGAGGAGTTTCTGGGGGAAAAAAAAGGCATGCCTCCCCATTTTATCATCTTTCTGGGTATGTGTTGGATTTATCTATTATGATTGTCACATTCCCTTGTTTGCAGGATATTTATACCTTCACACTTCTATCCAAAGAGTCAGTAGGGAATTCAGAAATTTGGTTATATCTTACAGTGGGCAGCCACTGACGCTCTCTTTCTTGGTCCAGCAACCCCCTCTAATCTTTTTTTCTACAATTCGGAGGAACAATCAACTACTTCGTTTTTACGGAAGAACTTTTGCAGGTCCCACCCTGACACCCAGCGGCCTCCGCAGTTCCTTACATCCTTCCCGGTGCCTCCATCTTTTGAAACTTGGCTTGAAGAGATATAGCGTTACTCTCCAAATAAAGAATTTCAGCACTTAAATCAACACATTTATGCTATTTCCATAAATAATCATTAATTGTTGTATATCCTGATAATGATATTTAATGGTATTCTGTACAAAAACCTTGACATAACCCTAAATGTATCTTATTCAGGAATACTAATCACACAAGCATATTACCACTGAGCAATAATTCTCTCTATATATATCTGCATCTCTTTCCCCCACTCATTTAGTATTCCTCATCTTGAAATGAAAGTGCCCAAGTGCAGGCATTCATTTTGTACAGGCCTAACAAGAAAAACAAGGCCCAACAACAGATTTTGTATAGAAGAAATAAAGAGAAAATGAATATAACTGAATATAATTCTTCAAAACTAACAGATGAAACTTTTACAAGTGAAATTGAAGTTAAGCAATTACTTGTAAGTAATTGTGCTTGCCTATTGGCTGCTAATTTCACTACCTTTTTTCCTTCCTTGTATTAGTAAGTTTGTTGGGCAGTCTCAGAGGGTTTTTGATCAAAGCCAATACAGAGTGAGGTTTTGGTGTATATTTTCCCAGAGCTCTTGATGCCTGAATGCAGCATTTTAATCTGGCCCACTAAGAAACTTGCTGAAAATGTCAGATTTACACTTCCCTTTCAGGTTTGAGGTGTTTTTTTTTTTTTGGTTTGGGTTGGTTTTTTTGTTTATTTTTGTTGGGTTTTTATGGTTGTTGTTGTTTCATTGGTTTTTTGTGTTGGTTGGTTGGTTTGGTTTTTGTTGTGGTTTTGGTTTTGGGGTGGTTTTTTTTATTGTTTGATTGGGTGTTTTGTTTTGTTTTGGTTTTGTTTTTTAACTAGAACTCTTACCCCTGTTTAATTTAATGGAGATATTACTCCTAGAAAGTCTTGCAACATCTGCAAGAGATAGATAAGATTCTGGGAATCTTTTCTGCTCTGAAGACTGATTATTTTAATCAATACATCTCCTGGCTTAGCGTTTCTAAGAGGGTAACTTCAAAACAGCTCTGAGGGCAGCCCTATGTGTCATTGTGTTGGCATGGAAAATCTATTAAAAGCTAGCATTCTTCTTGCCATCCCCTCTTTGGAAAGATGCCATTTAAAACAGAAATTAAAGCTTTCCCATGTGCAGAATATATCTTTTTTTTTTTGTCTTTTTGTATACCAGCATGCATAGAAACTCCCAAAGTGATGTGCTTGTTTATTTTTCCTCGCTTCACCTCTCTGAAAGCAACCACAGAATGCAACTGCTGTATCCAGCTGTGTAATCTGCTTCCAGCTAAGTAAGCCTTGGTAGCAATGACTCAACAGTTCCTCATAAAAATAACAAAAATAAAAAATTATAGTCCTCATTTAGATCTTTGCACTAAAGGGTAAGGACATTTCAGAACATTGTTTTTACATTGCTTTATATGGCCTCAGTTTTATATGACACTCACTTTTAAACAAGGCGCATAGGGTTTTAACACAACATTTCTGTGGATATCTTTTTGACTACAGGGCATTTACAAGGACAGGAAGAAAGGGTTCAGTGTCCTTTTGAAGAATTTCTGGCAATGTGTCTTTCCTATTTTAAAACAAATAATTAAAAACACTACTATCATATGAAAGCATGAATCATTTCATGCATATTAAACTTAACATTATGTAAGCTCTTGAATAGAGCTTGGAAAACTTCTGTTTTGGTGGATGATAACATTTATTTCAAGCTTGACTTTGACCAAAGAAGACAGGCAACACAAGTTTTATTTTCTGTGGGTTTTATATCTGCTTGTGAATTTAACATTCAGATAAAGTACAACTTGCGCTGTCAAAAAAACATTTTCAGCACTAATATTTAATTTTGATTTAAATTCCCTGTTCCTGCTTAGCTGCACAGACTACCTGGGGAAGAATAACTCAGAGCTCTTCACCTCACAAAGGAACAGCGATGGGGCCTACAGGATTTTCCTCAGCTGCGTGTAGCAGAAGCAACCTCACCAAGGTTCTTACTGGGAAATGCTGTGTCGCTCTTCAGCCCTTCTCTACATGGACTTGCATGACAGCCACCACAGACACTGCTGTGTTTTCCTCTCACCAAGCAAAGGGCTAACAAAAAGGGGTATTATGTTGCTTTTGGCACCTCCTGGATATTTTTCTGGTCCTTTTTTTTTTTTTTTTTTTTCTCCATTGCCAGGTTTCTCATGTCCCTTATCTGGGAAGCAACGTGAGGTGTGGTTTATATAGTGTCAGGAGCTGGGATTAAGCTGTGCCCCGAAGCGTGAGGCTCAGGGCTTTGCTTTCCTGTTTTCTGACACGTCCTGGCAGGAGAGACTTTCTGATGTTGTTCCCCATCATCCACTACGTGGGTATTTCGTAGCCAGATTTGACAGTGCATGCCCCTTGGATTCCGGGTGAATTCAGCAGTATCACAGCCGTATCTTTGATTTACAAATGAACGGGAGGCTCGAGCCTTTACACCGAGGCTCAGTTAAGCATCTGAGGCGCAGCCCCGTATCCGTGCTCAAAATACGAGATCTGGAGCAATCCTCAGCCCCACGTACGTGCTTTAAAATAATCCTGTGCTACAGGTGCCGGCCCAGGGTTGTAAATACCATTTATCTTACTATGTATTAGCCAACTGACGTGATCGGACCGGTAGTAAATTATTTTATTACGATATCAATGTTTAATCATGCCGGGGCCCATCCCTCCGGGCGGGGCTGAGACGAGACTACAGCTCCCGACAGGCCCTTCGCGGCGCGCTCCCGTCGGGCACCGCGGCAGGAAAAGCGGCGGGAAGCGCTGCCGGAAAAGGTCCCTGGCATTGAGAGCCGTCCGCGCCGCTCAGGCCGCTCCGCGATTCCGCCATTCCGCGCTCCGCCCGCCTGCCCGCCGCGCCATGACGGACCGCTACACCATCCACAGCCAGCTGGAGCACCTGCAGTCCAAGTACATCGGCACGGGGCACGCCGACACCACCAAGTGGGAGTGGCTGGTGAACCAGCACCGCGACTCGTACTGCTCCTACATGGGCCACTTCGACCTGCTCAACTACTTCGCCATCGCCGAGAACGAGAGCAAGGCGCGCGTCCGCTTCAACCTGATGGAGAAGATGCTGCAGCCGTGCGGGCCGCCCGCCGACAAGCCCGACGAGTCCTGACTCTCCGTCCTGGTCCCGGCCCTCTCTCCTGTGTGGTTCCCGCGAAGGACTGAGTGGGAGAAGTCTCGCAAAATGATTGCTTCTGGACTCCAATTGTGCAGTCGTTCGCATTCTTTCAAGTGGAAAATAATAAAGCTTACTGGGCATTCTTAATGTTTGGTTTGGTAGTCTCCTGGTAAGAGCTTTTTGTTCCCAAAGGAGTGCTGGTACTCGGTATGAACGATTCGATGAAACCATGCGAGATGGAAGTCTCGGATACTCCCGGACTGCATCTTCCCGGCCGGATCGATACTTGCTTGCAGAACTCGGTTTTGAGGGGAGAGAGGGGAAGTTTGTTTGTGCTCAAAGGGTTTGATTTCTCGGTAGCATTGTTGTGTGGGGTGGTTTGTGGCATAGCGTAAGTCACTTCCTCTAGTACTTCAAAACTCCAAAAAGGTTTTTCTTTAAACACCATTTTATTGCCTCATCTTCCTCTTTCTGTTACAGCTTAGCTACTTTTTTCCCCCTAATGCTTTCTTGTAACCTAGCGTTTACATTTTTTCTACATTACATCAAACAAAGATAGTAATATTGGGCTGTGTCTGTTAATATGGAATAAGAATATAAGGGTTATTCACTACTACTTAGAAGTAAAATGCTTCGAGGTGACATAGTCTTAGATCAGATTGCATACTGAACAAATGTTGATTCGATTTGTCACTTAAAATAGGCTTTCTGTTCACTTACAGTAAAAGTAAATTATGAGTTCTAATGGATGGAAAGACCTCAGACCAAAACGGTGTGATTATTGTTTGGAGAAATAAAATGCTGTCATTTTTGATGTGTGTTTGTATTAACGTTAAAGGGGAAAGTCCAGTGTTTTGCGGTCCTATCAAAACAGAATGCAAGCTTATCAGAGATTATTTTCTGAAATCGGTGATCTCAAGTAAGTACATCCATCTTCTAAGGAATTCAGAGATGGCATAGTGAGGTGAGGGCATGGGCAAAGTGCTCCAGAAGAAATTCTAGCTGAAGGTTTTGTGGGGAACTACATCAGTTTCCAGTAAATAAGCGGGATATGTAGAAAACTGGTTTTCAATTTATCTGCAAGCTCGTGCAGGTAATTCGAAGAGCATCTGTTCCTCACATACTGAGGAACACACCTGATGAAAGATTTTCCTTTTCAATTCAAGCACTTAAGCAATAGGTATGCAAGACAATCTTGCAAAAATGAGACAAAATTTGCATTTAATCAAGCAAGTTTCCAGTTATGGTTCCTGTTAAAAGTCTGCTCTATTGCCAAATCTTAGAAACTTCCATAAGATGTCCCCTCTGCTGGCAGCCAGTGGGCAGTTGGTGTGTGCAACTGACGGTGCCAAAGGAGCTTGATCCTTAGTACTGGGCCTTGACGCCTGGAAAAGCTGGAGTGAGGATTTCAGATTCTTTTGTAATGGTTTGCAAGCTGAACTTGCAATGTTTTGTGAAGTCTTGAATGTCCCACAGTAAGGAAAAACAAAACCCATGCAATTTAATCACTCCTGCATAAATTAGAAGATTTGACAGAAGATTTCTCTGGGGATAAACCTAACAATTAGCTCTATCCGTGGATATTCTCAATACATTTTAAAATGTGAGCAACAAATATGTAACATGTAAGTAAAGACTAATGCTCTTTTGCAGGCCAGCTCTTCACTATAAAGGCCAAACAGCCCTCAAGTGCATGTCAAGGCTTATATGGTGAATGAACTTGCTGGTTCTTCTGGGTATACTTGCTTGAATCCCAGTTAGGCACATACCTCTGTTTTAGCATGGTTGGAAAGATGTTTTCAGAGTGTCTGTACAAAGTAATGATTATGAAACATTATAAACACTTCCTTAAGAAATTGAGAAAACCAAAGGGAAGCTATAATTCCTAAGAATTCAAGTTAAACTTGAAGTGAATTGGGAGACACTGAAGAGTTTGTTTCTGGACGATGGTATTTTTCCTAAATTCCAAAGCATTTTAAAAACCAACAAAGACAGTGAATTATTTTATTACTGAAAAGGGTAAAGCCTTCAGAGTTAGTTACCCATCCTATTGAGATACATCTGATATTTACCTCAATCCTGATGGAAAGATGACAGATACTATTTATAAATTAGTTTGATATTTGCATTATGTTCTTTTTACATCCAAGCAATATGACTTTTAACGAAAAACAGGTGGGTACTTAAAAAAACTGGTAAAGCTTTCCAATGTGAAAAGGCCATTAGCTTTTTTCAGTGGGATGGTTCCAAGTGTCTGTTACACCTTTTTTTCCCAATGGGTGACTAGAACAATATGGGAGTCCTAGCACAATACCATCACTCTATTGCTTGTAACACCTTTATCTTTTTTCTAAATTTTTGATTTCTCAGAATCATAGCAGTGCATTATTTAACTTTTGCACAGTGCAGCAATTATAATAGTGAGCTGTTTTCTGCAAACTAAAAGTTGGGCCAATTCTTTCATTTTAGTCATGTTCAGCATAAAACTCAGTTGTTTTTTAAGGTCATTTGCATATATTAAGCTTTCACAAATGATAACATTTGTAGTTGTTTTAGCATCAGGATTTTGCTTCAGCACAACAGATAATTCCATTTTAAACCTGAGTTATTTTAAGCAACACCGGTTTCTGAATCCTCATCAGAGCTCCGTTGGTTCTGTGATGTTGCACCACTAACTCCACAGATTTTCTGGAGTAAAATGAAAAACCCTACAAACATCATCCTTCCCCTTCCCCCTCAAAAGACCTGTTTGGTTTCATGGTTCACCAAGGGGTTGTTTCTTGGTCACTAAAATTTAATCATGCAGTATTTTATTTTAGTACTGCTGTTACAATACATCCATAAATGCATGCTCCATGCACTTTCTACTGCCCTGGCGGTAGCTTAATTGCCCCAAAGAACTTAATTATTTTTAAAATGGATTAAACTGTGGCACTTTGCTGCAAGTTAAAGACAATCTTGTTTGAAAATCCCATTAATGTTCCTTTATTTCTTGACTGTTTGCCATTTTCCTTCTATATTAATCTCTGTGTTAATTTCAATCATATTTGATTTGGAAAAAAAACCCCTATAAATGTAATACAGTACACTGCATTCTTTGTTGCTTTTTGAAACTGAGCCATCATTCTATGCTATCATGAAATGTGTAAGGATGCTGACATTCCTGAATGCTTCTGACCGCTCTAAAAATAAAACTAGAATAACATTTTTTCTTGGGTTCAGAACTTCAACTGGAATTTCTTTTGAAACCCACATCAAACAGCTGGAATAGTCCACTTCAGATACATCTACTCAGACTCCATGGTTTATGTGAAAAAGAAATTTAGTCCAAATAATTGATACTCTGATCAGGGATGAATGACAGTTCAAACTAATTGTAAGATGCAAAAAAAAAAAAAATTTAAAAAAATCCATGTTGAGGTGGTACATGTGAAATTAGAATTTTTAAGCAGGTAAATTACTACAACAGCATTTACTTAGGTTCAAGAGAGGCATGGTTGCCCCATGTCTTTTTCTGCTGGACAGCTGGCTTAGAAGCTCTCAGAGTGATGCCTCGCAGGTAATGCTGATATCGGTGCTTGTGGGGCTGCAATGTAAATCACATCGCTGAAATGTGGATTAGGATTAAACTTGCAAAATAAAGCTTTGTAAACATCCTACGAAGCCCTGATGTTACATTTAATGCTTCCCTTCTCCCATCAAGTTTATAGCTTGACCACACATGGCACTGGCATAATTAAGCAGTGAGCTGCTGTGGACAGACTGGGAATAAAAAACTGGATGTGAAAATGGCTTAAGTTGCCTTGGCTAAGAAACCTACATGTTTTATATTCTGAGCCAGAAGCCATTACAATCTGTGTAGAAACTATGCAGGCTGCCGTGTTATTTGGTACGTGCGCAGCTGAGCACGTGCATAAAGCCCTGAGAATCAGAATTAAACATGATGACAGTGCACAACAGAGCAGACATCAGGCAAACAAATTTTGTGTTTCCTCATGTTTAAGTAGGATGTAAGTAATGTTCTTTTCCTATAGCATTAAAAGAAATGTAATCTGTTTTCTAGTGTTTTATAAGGCAAATTAATTATAATAGTTCCAAGCCTAGCAATTTTCCTATCATGTATCATCAGCAACACTTGATCCTCAGGTTTTTAGTATGCAACACAGACTGAAAATTTATTATTTTGATTACTGTCTGAGCTATAGAATTGACAGAGAATCCAAGGATATTTAGAGGAAGTAGAATGGTTTTGTTAAATGCAGTTTTCCAAAAACAAGCAGTGAGCTTCCAATGTCATGTTTAGGACACAGATAAAATTAGTTAAATTTGAAGCATATTTCTTCACATAGTACCTTTTCCAGTGATAGCATGGCCCCAGTGCTCAAGTATTCATCTTAACTTTTTTCTGATAAGTTTTCCTGGAGGAACAGGAAACATTAGGAAACTGGTGACTTGAACAGTTACTGTCCTAATAATACTGGAATGAAAAGTCATGGAAAAACATAAAGTAGCCTCTTTCATCTTGTGCCCATCCATGTTTGTGGGGGAAGAGAAGCTAAAGGGGGCTTATAAGAAAGATAGGGACATACTAAAAATCAGGGTCTGTTGTGATAGAACAAGGGGTAATGGTTTTAAACTGAAAGAGGGTAGATTCAAACTAGGTTTAAGGAAGAAATCTTTTACTATGAGAATGGCAGAACACTGGAACAGGTTGCTCAGAGGTTGAAGATGCTCCGTCCCTGGAAGTGTTCAAGGCCAGACTGGACAGGACTCTGAGCAGATATCCCTGCTCATTGCAGGACTAGATGACCTTTAAAGGTCACTTCCAACCCAAACGACTTTCTGATTCTATTATTCTAATATGAGTGGGAAAAAGCCTTATCTATCAAAGTGTTAATAGTTGGTACCTTTCAAGCTGAGCAAAATAGAGTACTTTGTTTTGCTCTGGAAAGGATCAAAGCTGTTGCTAAGGTTGTGGAAGTGCTCTCAGTATCTCTCTCATGTCTTTCCAGTGCAGGGCATGTGACAGTGTTACTTTTTAACTGTAAAACCCACAGGCTTTCAAGTCATTGTGCTGAAGGATACAGTTTTTTTTCAAATGTCCTTCTGCTAGATCACTGTCAAGGCAACATTGCATCTAAAAAATTAAGGCCTTTAGCTGTTACTTCTCTGATATCCATTTCACAGAACAACCATGGTGTGAAACTAATAAAACAACTTAATAAAGATTGAGGATGTAAGAATATGTGGCACCTGCCCTCCTTTCCTCTTTTGTAATAGCCTTCACATTATAAGACTCTGAAAGCTCTTGTTCAATCTACGGACTAGCAAACCCAATGAGAACTAGAAGGAAACGTGTTTCTTTAGAATTCCTTTTATTTTTCTGGTATGTCTGTAAAGCAACTGTCTGGTGAAAACCAAAACAAGCTTTTTTCTGCTATCTTAGCATGATACCGTGATTTCTTGACTGGTGATTGCAATCTAGTCAGAAGAAATGTGTATGTGAAGTCCAGTGGAAAAGAGGATCCCTAGGAAAGCTGATGGAATAATGTCCAGGGACATTTCTTTCCATCTGCATGAATTTCATTACCAACGTTTTGGGGCTGTGAGCTCCAGAGCTTGGGCCTCATCCTTCCAAGGGAATCACTGAGCTGCTGCTTGGCTCTCAGATATGAAGCACGGTGCAGATGAGACAGTGACAAGCCAAACTTAAAACACTGAAAACAAATTGAAGCAACGCTCCCAGCACATGCACTGGTGAGACTGCCAGCACTGACAGAAAGGTGGGCTGAAGTCAGCAATGTACAAGGTCTGTATCATCTATTGGACATGATGTATATTTTCTAGGAAATGAGGCAGCAGAGTGGAGGGATCACGGTGATTAATAATTCTTAGAGGAAGCGATTTCATCCTTCATGCTGTCCTTATGGCAGTTAGCTGTGAGCCTTTTTCTGAAAGCTCATCTACCCCCACACTTCTCCAAGGACAGTACCAGAAAAGCTAATGTAATAAACCAGGAACAGAGCATTTTTTTGGCAAAGCTGAGCAAGGAGCTTCAGGCCTTTTCTATGCAAAGAAAATAAGGAAGGATGTGAATGCAAAGTAAAATGCCTGTTCCTGGCTATTGCTCTGTGGGGATGCTCTTTTCCTGCAGTAAAGATAACTTAAACTGAAGATAAGGGTTCAGGAACAGGTTACGTCTGGTAAACTAACTGTGAGGACGTACCGGCTACTCTGTGGCTAGTACCCACTACACATCCTTTCTTTAGTGTCCAATATGGATTCTTCTGCCTCTTTCTTGGAGGAGCTTTCCTTGCATCACTGAGGCACTACAGGGAAAAAACAGGGCAGAAAAATACCCCTCGGGCAGCTGCCCCAAAGTAGGTAACTACAGTGAGTTGCAAGTTCAAGCCCTGTTTTCCCTGGCTGTAACTCCCATGTCTTTGGCGTGAGCCATTAAGGGAGCCAATTGCAGTAGGTCAGGATAAGTCTCTCCTGTGGAAAGGTAGGAATGCCTCAACAGACTGGAGAGCAAAGGGTTGCAGAGAATTTACCAGAGCCCTGTGACTGGGTCCCAAAGCATAGGGGATGGCTGCCAAGACAGCAGGGTGTATTCCAACAGCACCGTGACCATCTGTGGGTCTCCCTGCGCCTGTGTGAACAGAAGCACTGTATAAAAATGAAAAGGTTAAATGGAAAGATCTACTGCCAAGGGAAACCTCTTGCATCTTGTGAACAGCTTTCTTTTTTTTAATGTGTTAACTCCAACTCAAAATTGCATAATGGTAAGAGACTTTGTTTTGCCCCTTACAGGAAATGCGTACATTCCAGATAGAAAAGCTGTTGCAGATGCTGGAGGCGGATGAAATGTGAGTCTGCTCACTAAGATGGAGAGAATTTTACTCTGAAATTTGAAAACGGCACAATCTCAAGTTTAGTTCTGCAAATACTCTAACACTTAGGTATTTTTGAGGCAGGAAAAAGCATATACATGAAAGAAAAGCATTCAGGGCTTCTGGGCTTCCCTCTTAGGATAGCAAAGAGGATATCCAGCTTTTACTTCAGCTGTCAAGATGGTTTTGCAGCCAAACATGGCTCAGCAAGGAGTAAACTCCAGGCTGGCTGTTGTGTATATAAATCATCTCAGTGGATGTCTGGAATTGATCCTCATTACTCATTTGCTTTACTTATACCTTTAAAATATAGGAATTTAGACACAGCACAAGCTCCCATCATGGGCACATGCATCTCCTCCTTTGCCTTGGAAAAACATTCTGTTCCTAGTTTGGCCAGAAAATTTGTGCATCTATTTTCTATGCTGTCCTTCAGAATAGAGGCATGACAAAGAATTAGGACTGAGGACATTAATTTATGTAATACTTGCATTAACACGGTCCTCAGTCATGCAGCCTCAGTCAGTCAGAGTTGTCTTATTTCACTACAGTCCAGCACCTAAGCTTTTGCTTTTTTAATTCTGAGGGACAGCAGCCCAGTGGGTTTGGCTTTGCCTTTAGTCCTGAGCACTGCCTGGCGATACAAGGGAAGCAGGACTCGGGAAAGGCCGGGAGGGAGGCTGGGACCTGCCATTACCTTCCCCACCGAGGAGAGTAATAATGCCTCAGGGCCTCCATCCCAGGCACACCTGTCCTGTTCCCACCCGTCCCATTCCAAAATCCCCTGTGCCTGGGCTGGGCTAGGCCAAGCTTCCAGGAGCCTGCGCCGGGACAGGGCGTTTGCGTTGTTTGGCATTCACACGTAGGTACCTTTTGCGTTCTCTTTGGTAGAGTGTGGGGCAGTTTGGAAAGGGAATCAACTTTGAACCTTGTGACTCAACAGGAGGGTCACCCTTATTCCTTTCAGTCCTCACCCCTTCCTGTCCTTACCCTTCCCCCTGTCTCTGCAGAGATAATTTTTGGGTTGAGTTCAGTTTTGTACTGATTGATTTCAGATTTCAGTTTGCTTTTTCTCTGTGTGCTTTTGCCATCTAGTAACCAGTAGAGTGAACCTGGCCAATGAACTCTGTCATGCTTTCACTTTTACCTACTTTTGCTGATGAGAACTTTTGGGGGTTTTGAAATGATGCATTTGCTACCTTTATAGTAATAGCCTGATACCTGTCACTAAGAGATAATTTACAAAAAATTCCAACCTTTGAGTCTGTGATACTTTAGGTGTGATATGAAAATCTCTCTGATAAAGGGATGGCTAAAAATCACTATTTGGAGTTAAGAGTGTGCCATATAGAAAGCTACTGTAAACCAAGGTTTGACATGCTGATCTAAAGTAGTCTCTTTCATCCCATGTTACTTACAAGGTCATATGCCTTACAGTTCTTCCAATGTACTTTGCATAGTGCATAACATGATCTGCTGATATTAAGCAGTTCCTGACGTTGATAATCACATTTTTTTTGCAGCTAAAAATGTGACAATATGTATTCCAGTCTCAGTGTCACAAATCTATTTTTTTCCATTTTGTGAAATGCCAGTGAAGTTTTTTTTTACAATATTTGCTTATTATTGCAAAGGCAATGAAAGTCAGGAGCAGCACCTAAGGAATACAGCCTGGCAACCTGTACAGCCCCCAAAATAATAGGATGAGTTTTGTCTGTACTTTGATGGCTGTGGAACAGACCAAAGAAAAGAAAGCATATTCCAAACACAACACATCCTACCCACAGGACGTTTGCAGCTCTTATTCTGCTAGGAGAAAAGCAAGACACTAGAAAAAGAGAGAACTGTAATTATGGATGCAATGAGTATTTTAGTGGATTCAGAAGCATATTTTCACTGTGTTCACCTGCTTTTTCAGTTGCTGGGATTCATACAGAGAAGGCTTCCCATTATCTTACATTTGGTATGTCTGAGAAATAGAAAGGGACATGAAGAAAGATGGCATATTGTAGTGTACAGGTAGAAAGTTTGTAGATATCAGATACATTCTGAGAATCTTGCAGGAATTCCAGAAAGTTGAACAATAGATCAAGGTTTTTGTCATAGCCTACGTTCCAACAAAAAGTAAAATCTGTCACATGCAGGGACAACCTCTAGGTGTCACTTGAGTATATAAAGTAGAAACAAGATTTGGGGGTGGATAACCCAAGAGCTGTAAAAGTACAGTGCTATTTTGGCAGAAGTTAATTGTTTAACTGATCAGTTGGTTATTTTCTCATGATAGCAAAATATAATCAAGTTTCTGGTACTTGGTGTTCTGAGCAAATGATCTGATTGTTTGATATAAATTGAAGCTTGAGGAATTTATGGGGCTACCGAAAGAAAAATTTTAAATATGTGATATTGATAAGAAAAAGAAGTGTCAAAAAGTTAAAGTCAATCATCAATTTCTTTAATAATTAGAGACCAGTTGTGCAAGATGTCCTGCATCCTGAGATTATTTCATCTTGTGTGATAGATTTCTAGTGTTTTGAAAGCAAGTCATAAGGACTAACTATGCTGGAAAGCTGGTGTGCCCCAAATATGTGCATATTGGCAGTAGAAATGTCTGTGTGTTTTTTGGCAATCTAAAAGTCTGTGGTGGCTTCTCAGAGATCTGAGTCTTTGAACTGAGAAGATTTCCTCGTTAGTTCAATCCTTGACTTGTCTCCTACTCCTGAAGTGAGTGCCCTTAATTTCTGGGGGGTGCGTAAGCAGTCCTTTCTCAGAAAAAGAGTTTTGCATTTGTTTAAGAATGTCCTTTATCCTCATTGACTTTGTTGAGACATAGTTACCATCTCAAAGTGTTTCCTGGAGTAGACACAAGACCAATTATGACCATGGGTTTTCTTTTTCTTGTGTTTTATCACCTTCTTGTGGGAGATAGTTCTCCCAAAGCTAAAATACTGTAATGCAGAAAACGTATTTCTCAGTCTACTACAGCTTTTATTTGTAGGCCAAATGCAAAAAATGCTTATCTTAAAATTCAGCAAAACATTTAAAGAAACCTACTTCCTGCCCCTCCACCATGTGAACATGTTTCCAGTTGTTTAGGATTTTAAAAGTTTTTAAGGAAATCAAGTCTTAGTCATCTTATTAATGCAGAGACTTGAAGCAAGGCTGGAACTACAAAGTGGCACAATCCTAGGTATCTGATATTAACAAGAAATATAAGGCTCCTAATTTTTTAATAAATAATTTTATTTTTTAATTTTAAATGGGCTGAAGTTATTAGTCATATGAGCACTTACTTGTATCTCAGAGTGTGTACCAATATTTTCAACATACTAGAATATATGTTTATTTTGCAACGAGGAAAAAAAGGTAAACTAATTTTATTTCACTGCCAGAAAACTAGGTTTCAGAAGCCATATATTCAAACTGTGTGTCCAGACAATGAGGTTTTGAAGCCTCTGAATGAAAATTTTATTGTGTTAGTGAAAAATTAGTGCCTCTTGAGCAACATTTCCTGAGGTATAGTTAAATCTCTACTGATTTTTTCCTGACGTTCTTCAGAACTAGAATGCTAAGTCTTTTTGAAAGGAGGTTATCATATGTGTGTGAACAGATCTTATGTTCGCAGAAAACTTTGGGTACTTTGCCACAGGATGGCAGTGTAACAGCACATGTCCTTAAGTCCGGTTTTTCTGAAGTGTTCTGGAAACATTGGATATTGGATGTAGAATTTGTCTGTAACTAAGTGCAGCACTGTTGCTTTTTAACTTTTCAAAATACCATTGTTCCTCTTGTATGGTTAGTGTATCTTTGCATATGTTTTAATTAAATTGTTTTCCTTTTGTGCTCTTTATTAGCTATACAATAAGCTTTAATAAAGAGTAATGAATCTCCTGAATATCCCTATTGTATCCTATGGTTAATAGTATTTAATTTGTAGACTACTTCCCACCATCTTTTTCTTTCAGAAAAGTAATTTATTCTTTAAAATGTACTTGTTTTGTTTCAGAATGTAATTGTTGATGTGATTCATCTGGTATATTTTCTTTATTTTTAAAGGGTTGGGGTTTTTTATGAAATCAGTTTGGAGATTTTAGTTTGTAGTCCTTTGGTAGGTTCTCATAACTCTTTTTTTTTCAGTCTTCAAGCCTATCTTTTTAAACATTGTTGTTTATCTCTCTGGTGTATTTTATTCTTCAGTATTTTATTAAGGTTCATTTCTCTCCATGCTTCCACTGCCTTCTTAAGAATGACTACTGTCAGCAAAAGAGTGGCCATTTTTTAACTTGGGAAATACTTTAATAGTTTTGTTGCAAATATGGAGTTGTGCACCCTTGCTTTTATTTGTTTCTAACTGATCTGTTGTGGAGTCTTGTTAGAACTTCACTGAAGGTATTGAGAGGTAAATGAACCACTGTAAATTTGTTTGCTTTCGTGACAATTTTTCAAGCCATATTTATCAAAAATATGACTGTTTTGTACAATTTATGTTTTTATATCAAAGGCATTAAAATTTTTCATACTTTTGTGTTTAGCCAAGGGGTAACACAGTTTTGGACTTGTACTGAAATCTAAGTCCTTTCTACGTGACTCCAGATGATCCACTTGAATGTGTTGCACTGGGCAAATGCATAAGATGGAGCAGTTTTTGTAGAGAGCACTTTGTGCTTGAGCATGTCTAAATAGCAGTCAAAGGAAAGATAGCTTGCAGTAACTTTTAAAATTTATTCAATCTCCGAGAAAGATGGGATAGGTCTTGACTGGCTGTCATTTATTCATTAAATGTCTGGGACCGACCAAATAACATGAAAAATCTCATCTTAGCTTTGTACTAAAATTCTGCCTTATTCAACCTAACATGCAGTTTATTTCTGCAGTGATGGGCCCTGAATTGTGTGGTTATTCTGCCTCTGTTAGGGTGATGTGCTGGCACAGTTCTGTAGTCAATTTTGGTATTTGCCCAGCAAAAATAAAAACTTCAGCTTTAATTTGTCTTATTTCAATGTATTGTTCTGTCAAAGTTACATATAAGGTTTATAAAGAAGCTTTAGGAGTCAGTGTAAGTTGACATTCAGATTAATTTCTGAGTAAAAAGAACACAAAATGAAACTTACTGAATTACTAATTATGCATCTAAATGTTTTGATGATTGAAAGCAAAATGAACAGAGCACTATTTTTCATAAAATGTTTCTCCTTAACTACTGTACACAGCAAGAACACAAATTACTTGTAAAGATGCTTGCAATTTAAAAAAAATCCTGCAATTCAGATACTCAACATAGACAAGATCTAAGTCTCTGTTCTGCCTGTTCTGTTGAGCAAGAGATGAGGAATTGACTGGAGATACTTCTCTCCTATTCAATTTTCAGCGTTGACTAACCTTACAACCTTCTATTGCCATCTCTAGAGATCTTTAAGAATATCATCTTGTCAGGCATTTTTAATATATCTTTACCCTGTCACAATTCATAATGAGTATCTGTTTTAGCTATTGTTTCTATGTACATTTTATCAATTCTACATTTTCTAACTCCTACTTACATGCCTGTCTTGATTCTGCTACATTCTGAGTACAGGCATGACTTCATTTATAAAAAAAATTATTGGCAAAAAGTTTTTCTTTTCTCTGTTTCTCATTTAATTATACATTTATTAATTCAGTTCTTGTGTTTCTGAGAGCAAAAACCTAAGAATTGTCCTTGATCCTTCTTCTTTTCCTTCTGCGCAATGTCTTTCTGTCAGGCTTTCTCTGTCTATTCTTGGAAAACAGAATTTGTACTTAGCATAGTATTGCCTCTTTTTTCTGTGTTTGTAACATGTTTTTCTTTCCTGATACAACTTCTTATGGCCTTCCTGTATCCTCTTGCTGTTTAGCCAGGTAATCTAAAGGCAGCTACTCCTTGTTGCTACAAGAAAATAGAGTTAAGTTTCCCTCTTCAGGATGCAGAACTTAATACCCATGTGTTTTGCTGCTGGTCCCCTGTCGCTGCAAAAAGGCTTTATAAAACAAGGGCATAGCAACCTGACCACATCAGGGACAAAGATCTCAGATGCAGGTACATAAATCACTTAAATGGAAAACCTACCACCTAATACCAATGTATTGGAAACCAGCAGGATTGAGGCTAATTTATTTACTCCTGAAATACTTACTAGATACTTCTATTTATCTCTTTGGTATTTTGATGAGTAAGGCTTATTGCTAGGCGTTTTTGTGATTTTGCAAACTGTTTCATGGCTAAGGTCATAAGCAGTCTTTTCCTAAGACCGTAGGTAGTCTGGTTCTGCCTATCAAAATCCAGTAATTTTCTACCACCCTCCATTTCAGCTCTTGGTTCAATTATTCTGCTTTTACATGGTAGGTGTCTGGTCTCTTGATCATTTTTCTTAGGCCTGCAGATCCTCACAGAATTAAAAGATTATTTTTGTATTACCCCAACTCTCTCAAGCTTTCACATACAGCTTATTGAATCACCTTCTCTGAATGGTTTTGGTTTTCTATTTCCCCACTGCAGCTCACTTCTCTGCATTATTGGATAAATTGAATCTTTATTCTTATATACATATATATGTCCAGATACTAGTCAATGGTTATGAAATTACTTACAGTTTTCACTATGCTTTTTACTGTACTTTGCATTACTACATACTAATATGAGGTCCCACCGAGCCCTTTTTCTCCAGGGAGAAAATACCTAACTCCTTCAGTCTTTGATCATCTTTGTGGCCCTTCTTTGGACCCTCTCTAGGCTCTCTGCATCTTTCTTTGTTGGGACCAGAACTGTCTTGCAGGTGTGGCCTGTCAAGTGCTGAGTAGAGTGGGACAACTGCATCTCTGTCTCAGCTAATGCCTCTTTTGCTTCCATACATATGCATATTACTCCTATTACCTGCAATTTAGTAGATTATTGCCTTCCTCTGTGCATCAGTCAGGAGGAGCATTCTTCGGAATTTGAACTCTAAAATGATTTTCTGCCTTGGGCTCTTCTTCAGCCTGAACAATCTCAGTGCTTTCAGTCTTTCCTTGGAGATGATGTGTTAGCAACCTTCAGCGGTGCCTGTTGCGTTTTGTTAGACTCTGGAATATGTCCAGATATCTCTTAAAATGTGTCTGAATTAAACACTGTATTGCAGGTAAGCCCTTAGAGCTGAGAAAGGTAAAATAATGACTCTATCAATCTCCTGCATGATATCTGTGTGCTTTTTTCCAATGGCGTTGATACTGTTGACTCACAGCATGTCAGCCCTGTAGTTTCAGATCCTTTTCAGCACAGCTGCCAGCTAAACATTCCCCAGCTTCTGTGTATTCTTGTTTCTCTACATCTACATCTTGCACATGTCCTTACTGAATTGCAGTCTCCTTTCTCAGATTTATTTCCTGTTTGTCAAAATCACTTTGAATTACAGCTCTCCTGCCCAAAACACTTGCAGTTCCTCACAGGCTGGTGTAACTGCCAGGTTAAAAAGCTTCCCCTTTACTTTACAACCCACTTCAAGAACTAATGCATCAAACAGTATCAGCCCCAAGGCAGACTCCTGCAAATGTCACATTGGTAGTGAATTAATGATAGCTACTTCTAAATAGGTTTTCCCCCGGTTTTATACCTTCAATGTGCATATTTCCTCTAGAGCAGATAACATTTACATAAGCAAACTAGAGATATGTGAAAAAAGTGGCAAAAACTCTACAAAAGATGGGCACATGACATCTGTTGTGTCTTATGCACAAAGTGTTACCCTCTCAAAGCATGTTACTCTTTTCACAAAAAGAAACTATGATCTGACCCAATTTATTTTCAATGCAACTATCATGAGTGCTACTTTAGTCATGCAGTGAGTGGTTTGATTATTCATTCCATAATTTGGTTTTCTTTTTTAATAGGAGCTGCTGCTAAACTGGTGGTTAGGTAATTTCCAAACAACTCTTTTAATCTTTCCCCTATGCTTTTATATTTGTCCTTGCTTAGCCTTGAAGTTCCTAGTGATGGTTTGAAGGAGGATCACAAAAGCAGAACTGCAGAAGAGTTACAAGGTAGGACAAATTCTTTATTAGAAAGAAAGTTGTGCTGACGTACTTGTGCTGAGGTACTTTGAAGGCTGAGATGCTTATGAGGCTCATACTAATACTTTCAGAACTGGGAAAGAGTTCTGTCTCTGGGTGGACAAGAACTTTTGCTTCCTTCAGCAGTTACTGGTATGGTTTGCCTGCTGATATCACTCATCTTGGCTTAGCTAGCATCTGTCACTACTGAGAGCCAAACCCTTCTCTGTGCTTGTGACATACAGCTTAATCATCTGAGAATGGAAACCTTTTATGAACAGATTTATATACAGGTACCTGGATAAAATTTAATGGCCCCTTACCACCATAGGTAAAATCAGATTAGATTATTTAATGATATTTTAATAGCTATCAGCTATTAAATATTATGACTTATTTAAGAGTAATCTATCTAAGAAAATTTCTTCAGATTTCCTGTTCTGTTTCATTTTCTGGCACTACCAAGTACATCCCTTTTGATTATTTTACTCCATGTTTATATTAATGCACAGTTCTGAGTTTTGTGGGAGATGTCCATACTCCACAGAATAAAAACAAACATTTCATTGCAACCTCTGATATGAAGCCACACACTGGCAAATTATAGTTGTGGGTTGCTGATTTGGAAATTCTTTTCATGCACTTCGGCAACACAAAATCCATGTTAGAGGCAAATAATAATTTGAGTAAAATTCTGCTGGTTCAAGTAAACTGAGAGACTTTCTTACTTGTTTTATGGAATTAGACTTTTACATGTTAACTTCTCAAAAAGCATCAATATTTGCATAAAGCTGAATCACAATTATAGTTTTAAGTTAATTGTAATATTAAATGCTGATAATTCTTTTACACAAAAGAAGTCTGAATACTGCGATATTTTCAAGGTAGCTGAATAGTATTCCCATTTTTACTATTTCATAGACAGTCTAAAAAATGCTGGGAAAATAACTCCAAAGCATACTTTGCCTTCTTGTAACCACTGCACTGCAGCTACACAAAGCCCTTTTTGTAGAGTAGGAGAGTTGGCCTCATCTCTTTTAGAGGCACCTTGAAAAGGAAAATTTGTCAGATCGCTTGCATGAAAATGGAAAAATATATTGAATTTTGTATCTTTTTAGTTAATTAGCTGCTGACCCTAAGTGGGTAAAGATAAAATACTTTAATTTCACAGTTCTCTTTGCACTTAAAAGAAGATCAGCGCATACTCAAAATATAACCATCTTTCTTAGACAGAGGAGTACTGTACTGTCCCTAGTATGTACCATTGTTCCAGTGACCCACACATGCTGAGGAACTTAATAATCTTTTAAGTGATTTGCAGCTGACAGCATTTGTGTGCTTCAGACTTAAGTTTCCCTCTCTGATAAAAACAGTCTTTTCAGACACAAACAGACATTTTTCAATAAACGTGCTGCATATTTTTTTTTTAGCAACATGAGAAATAAAGGGGGGGATTGTTCACTGAAAATAGAAACCTTCTTCTTTTAAACTTTGATTTAATTGTATCTTTACATATTTATCCCTTTTCAGTTAAAATACTTTAAAGAATTTCTGTTTTTCTTATGTTTTTCTGCCTGTTTTACTCAGCTGTGATATAAGGCACCTTGAATGACAGAAGCATTGATGTCTTGAGCCCTTTTGTCAGACTGGTTTAATTGGTAATATTCTCACATTTAGTCAGACATTTTGTAGGCTTTGTGCTCAATCATACAAACCTCCTCCTGGTCCAACAGCAGAGAGGGATGACAGTTTAACCTGCTGTTATCTGCACTGCTGACTGTCACAATGTTTTAATGAATTGGTGGTTTTCAGCTGAAACTGTGGTGCCTGTTCCAATGTCTTCCCAAGCTGCTTGAAAGAGCATCCTTAGCCCTAGGCCAGGCTTATTCTGGTCATCTCTGTGGTGCTTGCACTGTCTCAGGGAGACAGGCCGTGCTTGCTCCCTACCACTTCTGGAGCCTGGATTGGTTTCAAAGCCAGAAAGGGAGAAATAAAAGAGCCCATCTGCCTGAGGGACTTGTTTTATTCCTTAACCTGAGAGAATGATATTCTTTCTTTTTTGTCATGGTCTCGAAGATGAAATGCTCTATGATAGCTTAGAGAAAGTAGAGGTGAGACAGAGAGGAGCAGAATGAACTCAGGCAAGTTTGATTTGGGGTCCATATACTTGACAAGTACAGAATAACAAACTCTTTTACAAGAGCTAGAATTTACTTTTTTTGCTAAGGTCATGTTTGGAGTAAGACTAGCTGTGATTAAGATGCAGCTAATAAAGGTCTACCTTACCTCCATCATTTTCTCATTCATGACCACATGTAGTTGTTAGAAAGAGCCAATAGAAAAGTGCATTAATTATTATGCAATTATTATACAATAGCTCAAGTAGCTTAAATAGCTCAAATATATACAACTTAGAAAAATTATGTAGTGAAATGAGCTTGTGTATGCAAATTCTAAAAAATTGCCAGTCATGATCAATTTACACAGAAAAACCAGTATAAGCATATGTTTCTTTGTTGGTAACTGAAGTATTAAACCTTTCTAGAACAATCCAGCAATAGGCTGCTCTTCAGGGAGCAAACTATATTTCTTTAGCAGAGAAGTTGAAATTTATCTCTATTAAAATAACTACCAAGATTCAAGATTACAGGAAATATGTAAGGGTGTATTTACACTCAGGTGGGTTTTCTTACTATTTCTTCAATTAGTAGTTCTTACTCAAGAAAGCTGTGCCTGGGAGTGCAACTCTTTCAAGAACTGGATCACAATTTCTATCATGGCAAAAATTTTCCACTAGTTTCAGGTCTTGGTTCTGCTAGCTAACCAGAGAAGAGACATTCCAAACAGAGCAGCCAAAGGACACCATGTGTGTTTTTGTAATTTCTCTTTATGTTTTTCTCCAAATGTAGTAATGTATTGAAATAAATTTATTCTTACTTTTTTCCCCACATATTTTCTGGTCCCTGGTTTGATTGCATGGTGATTAACAGTAGATGCTGCATTCCCCCAAGGGTGGGAACTTTAGCAAGTCCTGACTCCTCTTAGAGCATCATGCCATGATAGAGGTTGGGAAGTCCTAAAGAATCTGCTGGGAGCATCTCAAGTGAACTGAAATGGCTTTGTTATTACTGGCAACTTGGGTGTAGGATTTGGAGAAAGAAGCTTTTTAAGGAGTATTGGTAAATGTCTATCTCTAGGGAGAGAGCATCTGATATTCTGGGTTTATCTTAGACTGTCCTGTTCATACCCTGCGTAAAACTGACAAATTAACGAGCAGACATATATTTTTCAGAGAAAAGGAGCTGAGGAAAAATGAATTAAAAAAAAAAAAAAGAAAAGAAAAAGAAAAGAAAAGGCATTTTTTCTCTTGTACTGTTGAACCACTTCTACTGTCCATAAATATTCAGAAATGTTCTCTCACTTTTCCTTGTGAAGGATGGCATTGTAGAGACTGGAGAACACAAGCTGTCTTTAGGAAATAGAAAAGGAGTGACTGTTTTCTGAGAGAAGAGATCAGAGTATTCATATAGGTACTCTGGGAACAAGTATGGGAAAGGTCTAGAAGTGAGCCAGGTGGGTGTTTAAACTATGTGAAAATTGTTTATGAGAACTTCAGGACCTCCCTGAGGAATGAAAAGATCCAAGAATGGACTAACAGGAGGAAGAATAATTTGCAGTTGGTCCTGGTCTCAATGTTCATGTGCCCCTGGGGAGATGAAGGGAGGTCTAACCTGAAACCTTATAACATCTCCTTGGTAAAGATATCCTTCAGAGCAGTGAGAGAATATTTTAGTGGTTGTAGTTCACTCTCACTCCCCATATGAGGATCACACAAAGGCTTTGAACTCTGTCTTTTTTAGCAGCTCTGCAGTAGCCTTGCCTTTCACATTTGGCACATAATACAAACGTAGGGATGTAAACTGAGTTCACAAAAACCTCTAAGGAGCAAAGTTTCCTTTTGAGCATGGAGAATGCTAAGCCAACATTTCTTATGTGGTTTCTATTCAAAATTGCTAGAGTTTTTAACAGAAACTGAATACAATATGCTAAAATTTACTGTTGTTGTCACCTTGGATTCTCTACGCATTTCTTTTCTCAAGGGAATGAAACCGGGATTATTTATTAAACTTTATGACAATTTTGTACAGCTTTATCCTGTACTGAAATGGATGATGGAGAAAAATAAACCAACCAACCAACCAAAAACAACAAAAAACCCCCCCCACCAAACCCCCAAACAAACAACAAAAAATCCCCCCCCCTCCCCCCCAAAAAAACAAAGCCAAAAGCAGGCTAATACATCTTTTAAAGCGAATAAATTTTATCTGAATGTTATATTCTGAATGGAAGCTAAAAAAATCATAAAGTAATGATCCTTTTCAAAAGAAATAAGAAATGGCCTAAGTTAAGAAAACAATATTGCTGCTCTTGTGTACCTAGAGTTCTATATGAGTAATAATTTAAAAAGACAATGTCTTTTTGTTTAAAAAAGCAATTTATTTCCAACTTCTATGTGTGGCAGTCAAGCAAAAAGGATTGTCACCTTTTTACAAATTTAAAACATTGTTTCATATGCATCCAGCTTTTGTTTAAATGCCAACCCTTCTCCTCAAGTGCTGCATTATTATTTTCTGAACAAAAGTATGTTGATCAAGTTCCTGAATAAATTTGTGTCCTGTTTCCTTGTGATTATCATATTAATTTCCATTTACTACTTTCAAAATGCACCAAATGGAAAAGTTGAATAAAAGTTTAAGTGAAACTTTGTTCTTTTACAATGTCTTATGGCAGGTACCTATACTGTACTGTAGAGAGAAATTAGCACATATTCTATAAGGTGATAAAAGCTGTCTGATTTTCCTGTTTTTTTTTTCTCTGGGTTTAGGTTTGTTTTGAGTTGTTTTTTTTATCCTTTCTTGTTCTGGGGCAAACCAAGGAAAATTAGCACCTTGGGGAAAACATTGCAGATTTAATGCACAGATGAAATATTTTCAGCTTAAAAATGGTCATAATGACTGTTTTTGCACATATTGAGGTGGGACTAGGCCTTCATTGATACTGAAGACCAATGAGCAGTGGTGAATCAGTACAATACTAACCTGCCTGCTGCAGTTACTCATTAAATTTTTCATATCAGTTTTGTCACCTTGAATTTTTTTAAATGGGTTACAGTGTAAATTCATCCATTGTCTGATTTTGCAAAAGCTACATAAAATAGGTTTATGAAGCTTTCTTCTTAGCTGTTTCCTAGGGTGCACTAGTGATGTATTTTCTCCCATATTTGCAGTCCTACTGGCTAAAAAAAAAAGACCAGCTCTCAAGTATTTTATTGAAAGGAAATGGGAAAACTGCTACAGAGACTTAAATCTCACACAGTGAAACAAAGCAAAGTCTTTTAGCTTTTCTGCCCTAAATCCTAAGCATAGCATTTTAGCTATCTACAGCCTGGCGACCACCAGATGCCAAATAATCTACCATGAATCTTTCATGGCTGCTTCTTACAACAGCATCAAGTTCCTTGCAATTTCCAGGATAAACATGGGTCTCCTGTCCTTACTGTCATGAATTCAAAACCTGACACAATCAGACCTGAATCTTGGCCTCGACTGCAGGCAAACAGCCTATACACCATTCCAGATGAACTGTGAGCCAAAGCCCATTTGCCAGCTCCAGCCTCCTGTCCAGCCTTCCAGGCTCTAGCAGAAAGCCTGTCTTTTCAGTCCTGTGCTTCACTGGGAACAATGCCTCCAGCGTATCCTAAATCTGACTTTTAGAGAAAATTTCACATAGTGTTTGGGATTCTTTGTACTAGAGGAACGGGATACCGATTTGGGTGAGCAAAGTTAGACTAACTCTCCACATTTCCATAATGCGAAAGAACCCTGATTATGAATAGTGCCAGTGAAGCAGAATTATTTCCTACCCCTCTAGGTTAAGTGGAGTATATTTGTACTAACGGAACTCCAGTATTACCCTTTTAAAGTAAATAGAAACAGCAGAGGATACATGCTGTTAATATTTACCCTGTATTTTATTGCCTTAAGTTAACAAGTTGTTTTTCTGCAAAATTTCATTCTCAAATTTGACAAGCAGGTGCTAAATTTTAGCTATGTACACCTAGAACTAGATTTTGTGGCTTGAAGGTATATAGCTCATGGGAAAAATAACTGGTGCAGAAGAAAAATTGAAAGTCATCCTTTATGCCCACTGGTACTTGCAAATAATTTCAGAACCACAAGACTCGTCATATCTTTCTATCTGTAGTGGTTATACAATTGTAACCTAGGAACTGAAAAATAACCAGGTAAAATAGGAGTTGAATTATAATTTTTAATTATTAGTACTTGTTATTTTCAGTGATTTTGGGGAGGAAATGGAAAGCATCAAGGATTTTGTGTCATATTTTTTCTTCTGCAGATAAGCTGTTTTGCTCCATTCTCATGACCTCATATAGGAAAAGTAACTTTAAAAGTATTTACTAAGGTTGCTTTTAAAAAAAAAAAGTTTTTGTCGTCTTCTAAGTAGTGCTATGTGCAGTAACAGTTTCATTAGGTGTAAGGAAATCTAGTCATTAATATTTTGTAATGTCCTTTAATAACCAGATACAGTAGCAGTATCAAATGACCTCTTTTAGTACTGATGCTAATTTTTTGAATTACTAAGGAACTTTACAGCTCACAAACTAAGAAAACATGGCAGATTTTACTGAAGTCTCATGGTGCTGTGTTATTCAATTAATGTTGCTCTTAACATACTGACCTTTATCAGCACAAATATGTCAATTCACACGTAGTTTTCTTCTTGACAAAATCATCCTAAAAGGCTTATAGCCTGATGCATTACAAGACTTCCATTTTCAAGTTTTACAGTGGATTCTTTCAGGTGTATACAAAATAAAAAGGGACTGTATGGCTAAAAACACTTGCCATCTGACAGCTCCAGGGAGGGAAGAAGGATCAGCCAGAGCCAGTCCAGATCACCTGGCAGAGCCTGAGTTTAGATGGGGCTCCTGAGGCAATGGATAGAGGATGTGTGAGAAGTCCCCAGGTGAGGCTGATCATGGCCATTAAGTCCTGTTAGAGCACTTAGGGTCCTGGCAAAGGCATCATCTCGCCCTCCTGAGGTAAAGCTGTGTGTTAGCATGTGAGCTTGGTCCAGGTGCGCTGCAGAAGACAGAAAATGTGTAACTGCTGTGGTGCTCACAGGTTAACACCCAATGCAGTTGCTAAGTACAAATGTTTCCAACAGTTCAGTTGTGTGCAGCATTGCCCCAAAAATCTCCCTAAACTCAAAAAGCAGCTCAGCTTCCATAGATAAATATATTTTACACAGTCAAAGTTTGAGAAACCTCACAGGTTTTCACTTGATATGATGGTGACTTTGGAGATGTAAGATGGACCTTCAGAGAGCTTCTTCCTTCCTTCCATTGGGCAATGAACCCACAAGCAGGAGTGATTCCAAACACTGCATCCCAATACACAGTATGTGCAAACAGTGTCCAGGCCTCTTGGGCTCAATCCCTGTGATTACAGAAATATTTGTTTGTTGTTAAAAGCAACAGCTGAAGTTTACTTTAGCCCTTTGTGTTCTAAAATATGTGTTGTTGTCCCTACTTACATCAAGTAGTTGCATTTTCTTTTGAAATGGCTTTTGTGCTAGCTAGTGCAAGCTGGCAAACCTTGTTCCATGAAAAATTTCAAGATTTGGAAATATTTTTCATCCCACACTGGGATGAAATGTCAGGTGTGAAGAATAAAACCCAACTAAAATCCCCAAGTATTTTGCTTTGGAGACAGTATGTCAGAATAGTATATTCAAAACTGTTGGTTGTTTAAATACAAGTTTTTAAATCTTTAGTGGCTAGAAGTAGATAGCAGATACTCACTGCTTCTATTGTCTGGGACAACCAACCCCCCTCTTTTAAGGAAGTAGTTTTTCTGTAAATTGAAGTTTCAGTTTATTCTGAACCTAAATCTTGACTCTGAATTCTGAAATTAAATCTGAGAGGATGCTGTGACAATGGTTTTATCTGCCATGGGCAATTAATGACTCCAGATGTGCCTCCTGATGGTGTGCAAAGAATATGAGCTCAATCTCATCACACAGATTTTTAGTCCCATGTGAACTAGATAAGGCAATGCCTATTTGTGAAGTCAGAAGGCTGAAGGTATGGTAATGGTAAATCATTGCTCCTCATTTTTCTAGAGCTTTTCTCATTATTTATGAATTCTGCTAGGTACAATGAACCACACTGTCTTTGATATATGTACAAATTCTATCAATAGCAATTAGAACTGCCCATGCCCCTGTCAAGCACTGTTTCTCTTTCACTGTCTTTTTGTAACCTTTCTCATGACATAGTTTAGTTAATCTTAGGCCTTTCTTTATTATTAAAGGTTCAGTTTATTATTCTACTTCATTTTAAACCAGATTCTTCTTGTATTTGAAGTCTTTTTTCCTCCTTATCATATGTGAGAGTCTGTTTGGCATTCTTGATTAGAAATATTTTTCTTACAATATTTTCTCCATCTCATAGTAGTTTGTTACAGTCTAGGAGTTTTGGCATTTATTTTACTTTATTCACAGCTTTAAAATGTTGAGTTTTGTTTTGTTTTGACCTTTTTGCCCAGAGAATTACGTGAGGACTGTAAAAAGATACAAGAAAAATATTTGATCACATTTTTGCCCTATCACTTCTGACGTTATCTGTCTTAGTCTAAACAGGGTGTCAATCTTTTAAGACAAAGCCTACCCATCAGTGTGCAGGCAACCTTTCCATTGCAGTGGGAGCAGAATATGCATATTGAAAGGACGTGGCATGACCTTATATATATAACTTATTTTCTTTTGTAACATAGTTTCTTGTTTGGGTGGCTGAGATAATTTTTAATTCTAGGGAAAGGAAAAGTGATATTTTAAGAAACTTACTGTCCACTTTTTTTTTTAAAGTAACATAATAATTATTAAAGACTAGAGATATCTAGATCCTTACACTCTCTACCAAACACATATTGGGAATTTAAGAATGACACACCTGAGCTGTTAATACCATATAGGCTGTTTAAAACCAACTGCTGCTGAAAAGCTGAAAATAGGAAATTGTCATAAACATCAAATGATGACTTCTGTAGAAATCTTATTGGTTTTTGGATGTTACTACGGCATCGGCAGCCATGAGCTAAGTGACACCTGCTCAGACGGTGTTTGAGAAGTTTCATAGTCTCATGAGAGGAGACTCTTGGTGGAGGACCTTGGTGAGGTGCAGAAGATTTCTTCACCAAAAGGGCCATCAAGCATTGGAGCAGGCTGCCCAGGGAAGTGGTTGTTTCAGTCCCCATCCCCAGAGGTATTTAAGAGACTCGTAGATGTGGCACTTGGGGACAAGGTTGATGGTGGAATTGGCAGTGCTGGGTTAATGGTTGGACTCAATTATCTTAAGGGTCCTTTCCAAACTAAGGATTCTATGATTCTATGCCTGTGGTGGGTTTCCAGTTGCTGTGGATGTGATGTGGGTGTGTGGTGATGGCCTCCACAACTGACCAATGCTTTAGGGGTGCTTTGCCAGGCTTACTTTGCAAGAAGGGACACAACCATTGAGGGTGATGGAACAGTTTCATCATGGACAGGCAGATGCCTGTGCTTGGCTTCCAGCTTGCTGTGAGGGCATTGAATTCATGAACACAGTCTGTCAGGACATGTTCAAGTGGACTTTTAGCCTCATGAGAAAGTACCCCACATTGGAGACAGGCTAATTCTGTAACAGCAAGCCTCTTTCAGGAACTCAGTAACTAGGATCTGCAAAGAGGAACTTGGCATTGAATGGCAGTTTGTGGGATTGGGAAAATACCATGGAGCAAAGGTACTTCTTGGGCTCTTCCAGTTCTTGCAGCTTGGTGACCTACTCTGGACTTCGCTTCTGGATCTTCTGGGATATTTTTTTCTCTGGCGTCCTCAAGTCCAGCCTCTACTGCTGGAAAAGGCTGGTCCTGATTAGAGATTCAAGTACCCATTCAGCTTATGTCAGCAGTCCCAGAGCACAGGTCCCAGGACACAGCTCTCAAGAAGAGCAGTTTGCCCAGAAAAACACATGGAAGAGATCCAGAAATCTGGAAAAGGCCATGTGGGACTCATCATTGTCAGTGCTGTACCACAGAGCACAGTTCCCAGCACAAAATAGAGTTACTATCCCTGGCACAGCAGAGGCCTCTAGTCAAGTCACAGCTCCAGTGAGAGGATAAAGCTTTTCACATCTCAGACTGGAGAGCACAGCTGGTGTCTCCCCGAGGTTGGAACAGAAGTGTCCTTGTCTGCACAAGGTGTGCACTAAATGGGGAAATATTTTGCCAAGACAAGGAGCTGTAGGAGCAAACAGCAGCAGGGAGCATAAATGGCATCTTCTTAGATGTTCTGCAGATGCAAAAGCCTGAACCTGTAACTTCACAGAAGGATGGCAGCCAGAGACCACAGTCAGTTGTGGGAGTCAAGTGGAAAGCTCCAGCCTGGGAAAGACAGGAATCTTTTGACTCCTAGTGAAGGGAGGATGGCAGACCTGCAGTTGCAGAACTGGTTTCAGTGTGCTGGTAGCACGTAAGGTAGAGACAGCAATCCCTAGGGAAGCAACACAGCCTCCTGGTGAGCCATGCATTACCACCAAGGTGAAGCCAAGACTGACATCTCTAAGGGTACAGGGCTCAATATGCTGATTCAACTTGCTGTCTAAGAAGTCTGGTGCTTGCTGGGAACTCAGATCCAGCGTGCTGTAAAGAGACTGCCAAGGCTTGTCTGATTCATGTGCTATTTCTCTTGCTGCTTAAGTACAATTGGCAGCACTAATAAATCTGGAGCAGGAACCTTGAACATATCAGGAGTGACTGGACAGCTATGAGAATGAGGGTCAAAGTTGTGGAGTCTTAGGTGATATTATGTCAAGTCTTGCCAGTGCAGAGGAAAGGCTTGAAAAGGAACAGATGGATTCCTCAGGCCAATGTCTGGTTGCACAGCTGATGTCATTGGCAGGAATTTGGATTTTATGAGCATAAGACCTACTTTGGACAGTAGGAACTCCTAGACAGAGATGGTGAAAGGGCTGTGCAAAAAAGGCCATGGGAATATTGTCAGACAGCAAGCTGCACATGAGCCAGCAGCATGCCCTCACACAGTAAAGAGAAACAGCAGCTTCATAAGCTAGGCCAGCAGGATCAAGAAACCTTCTTTGCTCGGTAAACATGAGATCTCTAGTAATGAAATCTGGAAGGCAGTATCCAGTTTTAAACCCCTCCATTTTAGGAAAGACATTAAAAAACTTGAGCAAGTTCAGCAGAGGGCAACCCAGATGGTCAGGAGACAGGAACACTTGCTTTACAGACAGTCTGAAGGAACTGGGCATTTTCAGTCTCCAAGAGAGAAAGCTTTGGGGAGACCTAATAGTGGCCTTACCCTTGCCATGATCAAGTTATTAAAAAAATGGAGACAGATTCTTTCACAGTGCTGCATGGTGGAGGACCAAAGACAGAAGGTATAAGCTGAAGCAAGAGAGATTCAGAATGGATGTAAGAAAAAACTTTTTAACCATGAGGACAATAAAACAGTGACGCAATTTGCCCAGTGGGGCTGAGTCTTCTCCATGGCCTGGATAGATAAAGCCCTGAGAAACCTTGTCTGACCTTACAGCTGATCCTGCTTTCAGCAGAAAATTGGAGTAGAAATCTCCTGAGGTCCTTTCCAGCCTGAGTTATCATGTCATAACATGAATATGCTGTGAGCCAGTGGGAATTTAAAAAATGAGCCAGTAAACACACTGATGAACACCAGAGTATTTATGTGTTGTCCCTTAGCTTTCCCTTAACATCTTGCAGAATTCCCCAAAAAAGAAGGTATTGGCTGTTCACATTCAGCCTGGAGGCTTAGCTTTAACAGCAGGGAAGGGGGATTTTCTCTGACTTGAAAGATTATACACAGTAATAGTTGAAAAGTGTCTGTGTCTTCCAATTAGCCAAGTCTGATAGGCTTCCAGCAGGGATGGGCAAGGGATGGGTGAAAAGGTTAGCACTTTAAGTAGCGTGTTGTAGCTACATCAGTATTTTCCTGCTAGACCCCTTCCCTCCTGGTTTAAATGAACATTAGATTGAGAAATACAGATGGCTTGAAAAGTAGTAATGGATAAGAGCAGCATACTCTGTACCATTCATGGATTTAATAAAAATGCCAGAAAGACAGCTGCAATAACTTACATTAATATATTCATTAAATTAAGAATTTGGGTAAAAGCATGTATGTGTTTACACAGAAATAATGGCCTTATTAATGTTTTTATGCCAAGTGTTGCATTCAAATAAACTTACACAAGTAATGGCATTTGTACAGATTCGTGCAGTTTATAAAGTTTGATCAGTTGATTTGAAAGCACTTTTCTAAGAATTGAAAGTATTGTGCTTTATTTAATTTGTAGGGAAAATGTGGCAAACTGAAGTGATTTGTTGAAAGTCACTTGGCATACTGAGGAAAAGAGCTCAGATTTTCTGAGCCTCAAGCCTGTGTTCTGTTAAACTCTAAGGAGAAAGCAGATTGAATCTTTGACCTGAAGTGGTCCCCAAGACAGTAGTTGGATATCGTAATATATTAAATTGTTTTCATTCAGTTGTACTGGCACCAGTTAAACATGGAAGTTGAGCAATAACTGCATTACAGCTTTTAATGCTGTCTTAAAATGAGTTATCCATTCATCTGATGAGTGTCATACTGACCTGTTTTCAGATTTCTCACAAAACTATTCTCTCTGATTTGCAACTGCTTAAAAACATGAAATTTTGGACAAATATCCCAAAGGATGCCAAATCTTTGACAGGCTCATTAGCAAAACTATATTTTCCTTTGTATTCTCACTCTCTCATCTACATTCATACTGTCCCTGTACATATGGCTAGATGTTTCCTGTGGAAGAATTTTTTGTTTGATATGGCATGCCCAAAAGTTCTTTCCCACTGTCAACTCTTTTGAATGAAGCAGGGGATACTCCATCTTTTTTACTCTCCTCCACCTTTTTAGGTCTGGACATTTAAATCTGTGACATTGATTGTTTTGGGTGAAAATTTTGTTAGTTCCCTTTGAAGTTACTGATTATCTTTGTAGTGTTATTCTCAGGAGTCTCTTATGAACAATATGTAATATTCCTTTTTATGGACAGTCCATGTACCTGCAACTACTGAAGTGGGCTTTCACATACCACCACAGCAGCTTTCACTGGTGACAAGCAGTGATTTTCTTGGGTCAAGAATTACTTTCTCCTACGTTGCTGCAGCTAGCTCTGTCATGGTATAGTAAAGCTGCACGGTAGCTTCTCTATCACATTACGTAGCTGTATTGACTCTGCCTCACTCATTCTTACCATGTCGGTTACATAAGATTAGAAAGGAGTGTGAAAAACTAAGTGATAAGAATCAAACAACATTATGTACAATTTATAGTTGTTTATTTCAAAAGTGGTTACTTATCTATTAAAAAAAAAAGCAAAACATATACACCTTTTTCCTACAATAAAGTGATTTTTTCCTAATAATGAAATTACTGAAGAAATAAAATCTAATTATTACAGACAAATTTTCATTTTCTTGTGCTCTCGGCTAGAGAGGATTGTTAGACTAAAGGACTGACTTCTTATTTTCCAGCTTTGCTTATCAAAGTAAGTGACTAACAGCCAGAATTGACAATATGCAGCCAGTCAAACCTCTGAATGAAACAGAATTAGTTTAAGATGTCAGCAGAGCACCAGAGAGTCATCTTTCTGTGTATCTTATTCAATTAATACACATTTAAATAAATTGGACAACATTATTGTAGAGCTATAAAAACGATGAAGTCTTGTGCTTATGACATAATTTTTCAGTTGTCATTACAGGCAGGGCATTTTGATTTTCTATTTAATTGTGGGTTCAATTAGAAGCTTTGGTTTCAGATTTCCCCCTTGGTCACTTAGTTCAGTTCCTATGAAGACCAGCAGAAGGGTGTTCACATAATAATTATTTTTGCAAACTCTGCCTACCAAACTTCTCTATCTTATGGCATACTTTGGGGCCCTTCTGCTGTTTTTAAGGAGGCCTGACAGGATGGAATTTGGGAATCATGGAAACTCTCTGGGATGGCTGAATCAAAAGAGAGCTGAGAACACGGGGAAGGCGAAACTCTTGACTTATTGAAGTGGTGGAGAGCAGAGGGGCTCCCAAAGGAAGCCCTCATCCATGGCTCCCTCATCCATGTGGATGAGGCAATGGTGCTCTTTGGTGCACAAATCCACCAAAGACCGCTGCTCATCCCTTTTGTGTTCTTTTTCCTGTCCTCCCTGTGCTGGAGTTGGGCATCCAAGGAGTTCTGCTATCCTCAGCACAGTCTTCGTACACCAAACCACGGCCAAACTGCTCCTTATTGTTCCTCATTGTTCTTCCCTCCTATGCTGGAGCCAGCAGGACCAGAATTCCTTAAAGCCTAAAGTCTGTGGCACAGCCCTGAAACCACAGACCAATTCCAGCTAAATTTCTGGCTCATTCCTACTCGCCAGATCCTCAGTGTGCCTCTTCCAGCTGGTGTGGCAGATTCCACCAGCTCTGTTAACACTTCACAAGGTTTCTGGAAGCTCCCAGTTCCAGAACAGAGGAGTGCTGATAGAGAGAGAGATGTGGAAATGTTTATAAAAGCTGTTGAATGAAATCAAAATTCCTTTGCTTCTCTCAGCTATGTTTTAACAGGGATTACTAATAAAGACCAAATGAAAAGTGTCTCTAGTATTTGCTGTTTCATTATACTTCCAAAAGAGTAAATCATAATTCTGTATAGAATCTGCTATTTACTTCAAAATGCAGGTCAAACACAGCAAACCAAGCTGCCAAGTGATAAATTTCTCTTTGGCACCATATGTTCCAGCTCCTCTTGAAAAAAGTATCCATCAAAAGTGATGACTGTAGGTGAATACCTTGTCAGTCAGGATGCAATATGGTACTTCGTGTTAAAACATAGGGGAGGGGGAGAAGAGGGAAGTTCCTCAGGATGAGAATGGGCACTGTGTGTTTGGACAGATAGGGAGGTCAGCTTTTTTACTTCAGAGGGACAATAAAGCACATCACTCCAGGAACCTATACTCACTAGCAAAGGAGTTACTCCTGCACTGCAAAATCTTTTGGGAAGCGTAGAGCTGCTGTAGGATCTCTTGTGATATTCACTTCCATTTTCTGTGCAGGCAGCAGCACCATTTCTGTTTCTCCTTGTGAGGACCAAGACAAGAAAAAGAAGGTGCAATAAACTGTTACCAAATTATGCTGTAGTGAACCATACACTTACAGAAAACAGCTCTAGACTATACAGACTAGGATGTGTTTTTCCTGGATTGTTCCTGGACCCATTGTTTAAAAATTGGATTATTGTTCTTTGCAAGTGTTTTTCTTTGGTAGGCTTTCCTGGATTCATTGTGTAGTCTCTAGAAAGGCAGCTCCTCAATCTAAAATATGGTATATTATCAGTACAACCTAGGGGATAATCATTCTGCTTCACTCAAGAATTCAAGATTTCAAAATCTGACTTCATTTCAAATTGGGCAAAAGCCAAGTATTTTGAAATTTTCAGAAAGGAAAAGAGAAGTAAAACATATTGGCAAAAAGATTTTAACTGTAGTATTTATACTGGAAGTAATTTTAATGTATTAACATAAAATTGATCAAATTTGTCATTTTTAAACAGAAAACCCATGTTTTATTTCAGGAACATGCTTGTGGAATATTTTGAGGCTCTTGCAGCTGCTGTCTGTGTTTCTTATAGGAAGTTTGCATAAAGCAAACATGGGTTTGAAAACATTTTATTTTGTCTTATGAAATAAGTCTGTTAAGATGTATTCTCTTTGTTTATTCACTTGACCTTCTATGAACTATCATAAAAATAGAAAGAATTGTAAGGCTTTTTTGTGGAAGCTTTGACAGAAAATGTGAAGCAGAACCTCAGATGAAGTAAAAGATTGTTAGCTTTATTCAAGTCTGCCCTCAGACTACCCTCAGTAGTCCCTGATTAGTGTTTTCAGCTATATGCATCTGGAATAGCAGGAAGGCATCATTCCTGCAGTGCCCAGTTAGTTAGGCATTTTCATTAGGCAGTTCTGTATGTGTGAACATGTGTTATCTCATCGTGGGCATGAAGCTTAAAGTGTAACTTTGACTTCTGTATGGGAACCCTATATTCTGTAAATGTATTTTAAAATACATGTGGTTTAGGCAGAGCGTCTCAGTTATGTTGTGGTCATTATTGCAAATGGTCTGATGTTCAAGCTTAAATATTCAGGATTTATTTTTAAAAATTAAAAAAAATTAAATGGTGAGCTAATTAAAGCCACAGCTAAAATAATGTTTTGCATCTCAAAATTAAAAATTTCCCTTCACAACACAGTAAATATGCAGTGGCTCAAGATACTTTACTAGAATCTTAGAGGAGATGAAGACATATAAGGCATTTTGATTCTTAAAAATACAAACCCTTTAAAAATATGTATATATAACTTTTGTTAGCCTTAAAAAAATATGTAGTATGCACTTTTTAGTGCTACATGGACATTTTCTCATTATCTGAATTTAAAGCTGGTTTGCATCAAACCTATAGTTCACCTCTCTTAGCTGCCTGCAGTAACATCTTAATAGGGTTGTGTGTGGTATGTGTGCTTAAGAAAATAACATTAGGTTGTGCTATCTGATCTCAACAAGCTGTACTGTTGTGGTGAATTTCTTAATGCACCAGGGTGTCCATCAGGCCCCAGATACAACCACAAAGCCAAGCCAGTGACGCAAATCAGCAGCTGATATAAACAAGTTGACACAAACCAGAAACTAAGCTAGCAGTAAACCTCCGGAGATGCTTCTTTTTTCTCTTCCCTTCTTTTTTTTTTTTTTTTTCTTTCTTCTGTTTTTTTCTGAGTTTTTTTTAGTAAAGCAAAACATTTTTCAGCAACTGAAATCCTTTCGCATTTGTCTCCAACTTCAGAATTAAATTTGGCTCTGTAATGTGCAAGTTTATGAGAAAGAATGTGATGCAGCCTGCTTGTAATTAGTTTATAGACAAACTGTGTGTCCTAGACTTAGCATATTTGGTGATTTTTAAAAGCACCCCAATGACATATTTTCCCATGTATATGTGCGGTGGTTTTACTTGGCCCAGTTTTTGCTAGTGGGTAGGGAGGGGCACAAAGATGGCTCCTGTGTGTCCTGTGTGAAGGTTCTGAAAATTTCTCACCCTGTCCAGCAGAGCCACT
>VZTX01003203.1:600175-753483 GCA_013400915.1 Pardalotus punctatus | reverse complement strand
TCGTGGGAGGGACCCCATGGCTGAGTAGAGGACTCTTCTCCCTGGTGGACTGACCCTGACCAAAGGGATACCCCCATACCCTGCCCCACCCCGGGGCTGTTGGTTGAGTGAAGAAAGGAAGGGGGTGAGCTGAGAAATGGCATCTTAAGAAAGAAAGGGGTGAGCAGAAAACAGTGTTTGTAGCAAAACAATTGTAGTGATTGACAAAAAAAACCCCCATACCCTGCCCCCCACCCGGAGCAGTTGGCTGTGTGAAGGAGGGAGGGGGCAAGCTGAGGAACAGTGTCTTAAGAAGGAAGGGGGGTGAGCTGAGAAATGGTGTCTTAAGAGCTTATTTTTACCTCTCATTTATCCTCCGACTCTGTTAGGTTAATAAATCACTTTGCAACTTGAGTTTCTCACCTGTTTGCTCATGTTTTCGTGCATCCCCTCCCCATCACTGCCTCATCTCAACTCATGAGTCTAGTGTGTTTGTGTTAGTTTGAGTCCTCTCCTCTGCACAGCTGCAGCAGGAGAGAGCATAGAGAGCAGACGTCGTAGGTCCCTGGCATTTGGCCAGGGTCAAACCTCGACAATATGCCATTTAGTAATTCCTAAGAATACTCACAGAAGAGACCATAGTGCTTTATTTAAGTCCTGTAAGTTTTTCTTCACCTCTTTAATATTAGGGGATTAAGTGCATAAAATCCCATTCTTTACAGTTAGAAATACGTCTCTCAGTTACTTTCTTTCTTTTCAAGCTGTATCCTTCTTTAAAGGTTGTATGTAATACTTGTTACTATTTACTTCTCACTCCTAAGTACAAGCATCATTTCCTCTGGGTTTACACTGGGCATGCTTTGCTACTGTATTTACTGCAGCTACATGCTGTGGTAGTAGCATTATGTGGGAATGCAGCTTTGAGTAGCAGAAGTACTTTGTTCCATGAGGCACCTTGTCCTGCTTTCATCCTCCATGCAGGCAAGTAGGATCTTCCAGCCCAGGTACAGGTCTGTCTGTGTAACTGCATTTGCAGCCAGGCTGTGCAGCTGCAGCATTGCAACCCCCCCACCTGGCAGACACAGACAAGCCAGCAGGAGCAGAGGGGGACATGGTCAGAACGATCCACCTTCTCTCTTTTCCCAGAAAAATTGCTCTTTATTCTGCTGTGTGTTTTTATAAAGTCATTCAGGTACCTTATTCTGTATAAATAAATAATTATTACATGGGATTATAACACTATTTTCAACCATTTTGTGACTTGTACTAAGTAAGTTCCCTCCTGGAAAGCTGTGTTTTTACTCTACACATTTTTTTTCTGGAAGTGCAATACTCTGAACTTACTTTACTTTATTGATCTCCAAGTTTTTGTTTCTGTTGAAGAGTATGGGACAAACAAAACAGTAGGTACAACCTGATCCTAAAAGCTGACAGTATTTAAAGTCATGGCACCATGAGGCGTATAAGAATTCCCCAGTCTGTTTCGGACTGACACTCTTGTTTTAAGTAACATCAGTTTAATTGATTAGCCTTTGTTTGTTTGCAAACTAGAATAATAGTATTTCCAAAACTTAAAGACTGTACATATATTAAATATCCATTACCAAAAATTATTTTAATGAATGAAAATTCTGTCAACATATGTCTGTTAACATATACATTGCAATGGAAAATAATGCTCGTCTCCTGTTAGGGAAATGCATACATGACCATGCTAATGTGTCTCATCATGCTACTGATGTGTTCCTATTAAAGGGATAATAAATAGGATGTAAAAGGTCTGTTACTCAGACCTTATGTATGATGTATCCAGGCCTGCTGGAAAATAAATGAAAAGTTGTCAGTCAGGCCTCCTGGAAGTAAATGTCTTCTTGTTCACAGTCCAGATAATACTGTAACAGGAAATTGCTTCCATATGTGGCATACACATGTTAGCCAGAGCAGGACATTTTTTGTATCTATTAATAGAGAGATATTATCTACTGGATATTACAATTTACTAAAGAGTTCCCAAGGTTAGTTAGGAAATGTTATGACCTTTTGAAATAGCTTTTAATGTTTTCCTGCGACATTTAGCCTTCTGACAGAAAATGGGTAGATATACAAAAGATAAGGAAATAGCAGTTCATATGTCTTTTTTCTTATGACTTGTATCCACTAAATAAATTACAGATAATATTGCCTACTATTTTGTCTTCTGTCATTATTGTCCTTTCATCACAATGTAATACAGAAGATGATGATAAAAGGCATCTTTAGATGCAAAAATATGGATTCTTGAGAGGATCAGTAGACTGAGACTGGTATTTTTTTTCCTTTGCCATCCAAATTTTATGGTTTTATTATCAATTTTAAAAAGATCCCCGAGAAAAAACCTTACAAGAAACTAAAAGTTGAAGCTGCTGTGATTAGCTCTGTCCAACTTTGAGAAAGGCTTCCAGGGACTAAAGTTCAGGTCAACAGTTTTTGTATTTAAATGCCAAAATCTACTGTTTTCTACCTTGCATGTATTTTGCTTACTGCTCAGTTCATTGCAGTACTAGTAACACACAGTATAGTGCCATCTATTTACTTAAATAAAAACCAAAACATTTTCCTCACTGTGTTGTTGCTTTCAGCTCTGGATTTTACATTTTATCAGTTGTTAAGAAGTGCTCTTGCAATTTGGGGGGACCTGCTGCTTGTGAATCAAGAACATTTCCATGTGTGTGGACTCAGCCAGATGCTGTCAGGCACCTTTGTCAGACAGAGACAGTGCAGGATCATCAAGCTTCAGTCCCTCAGATGGAGATGGGGGGACAGTGAAGCTATGGCTGGGTATAAGCATGGTCATCTACAGTTGGTGTCTGCAGGGACAGACTAAGAGAAGTGGCCAAATCATGTCCTTAAATAAAGGACTGAAGGGGAGCCTCATCTTGAGCTGCAGTTGCTGCAGTTCAACTCTAATAGTGTTCCTTCAATGTGGTAATGACAGCAGCAGAGCAGTTCTTGTAGACAAGGTTCTCACTGAGCATCCCAAACAAAATCCACACTAATGGGTGCTGATAGCCCTGCAACCTGCATGTTCATAATGCCTTTTTCTCTGGTCCTAGAATTATGAATCAGACACAGGTAAGGGGAGAAAAAGGGGTTTACCTTTTAATAAGGATCCTTATGTGCACAATTCGTCAAGGTGGAAAACGCCAAAGATGCACACAGTGCCTGACATGTATACAATTTTTTATAGACTTTGAAAATTAGCATATCTGACAAAGATTCCCCTATAAGAAGCTTAATAGATGAAGTAATGTCCTTCCAGTTCTGGTACCTTCTAGATTCTCTCTCCTCCAATAAAGCTTGAACCCTGTTTACAAAAATTTGTCTCGAAGAGCTGGTTTCAACCTTAGTTTCTGTGAAGAACCAAGATAGCATAGGGGCTTCAGGCCCTCACCTGTAAAGCTTTTAGGAAGTTTAGTCTTTCTGCCTAGAAAAATTGTGGAACCAAGTTACAATAGTAGACTACAGAGCTACAAACGTGTGTGCTAAGAATATGGAGAATATATAAAAGGTGTATATAAGAAAAAGACAAAAAATCAGCATGGCATCACTCAGACCCATTCTGCAAGGTCCTCATCTCCACTTCTTGCAGCTAAAGGAGAGGTTGTGTTGCCAGTGGACTGACAGAGTGGTGACTGGATGGGGTATGGAGCCTGGGGCAGTTACGCTGCCTCCTCTATATTCCATTTTTCCTACAGCAATGACAAAGCTTGAATTGTCCTGACTTACAACAATGAGATAGCCACATCCTCCATGAAGTCAGTCTTCTCCAAAAGCTCTGCTGGGGATGGTGGTTTGAATGTGGAAATCCCCCAGAAAGGAAGACAAAGAAATGACAGTCTAATGCAGTCTTAAAAACCAAACTGCTGGCAAGCTCCAGTGGATGTGTGGAGGGGCAGCTAAAAAGTTTTATCTGGGCTGTCTTTTGACAGTTGCCCTCAGCACAGCATGTCTGGTCCTTAAGGACAGCACACCTCCAAATGCAATACCCAGGTCAGTGGAGGTACAGCAGGATGTCAGCTACCTCCCTTTGTGAACTGGCCCAGCCAAGAGGCTGCCTGCAAGCAGCCCTGTGAGTAGGTGGATGGGCTGCAGAGAGTGCCGTGCTCAGGGCCATAGTTGCAGAAGCCTGTCACACCCTGTGTTGACTTATCCAGGGATGCTCTCAGGCAGGAAGCTTAGGAAAGGCAGAAAAACAGAGATAATATTTTTATTGTAATAGCAACTCTTTTTGGAGCCAGCCAGGAAAGAGGAAAGTATGCTGCATTGAAGGCAGATCCCATGATATGGAGGAGAAACTTGGCAATGTCTAGGATTGGTTTGGACTGGATTTCTTGTCTCCCAAGAGTCCTATGATCTCACCTGAAAAAATGCCCAAAATTAATCTAAAAACCATCTACAACAAGGAAGCGCATGCACATAATGGCTCAACCTCACATGTTCTTGGAGGATAAATCCTAACAACAGAGTCCCCAGAGGCTGAAGGGAGGATGTGTAATACTGTCAGCCCTTGCCTGGAAGTCTGGCCTGGGGCACATATAGAAAAACTATGTACAGGAAATATTCTAGAGCAGGCAGGGGAAGCCAGACTGCAGTTCCACAGCCCACAGAGATCAGGGGAATATTGACAGTATGCAGGCCTAATGTGACCGGGTCTAATATAGTCTGAACAGTCTGCAGCTGAAAGAACCTTATCAGGACTGCCTGACAGGATTTGTTACCGGCTGGGATATGCACTAAAGCTGTACTGCACCAGGGACATTATTCAGATGACAGATAATGCTGTTAAAATGACAATCTGTAACAGTGTTATAAAAAGGTCTTTAGAGTTGTATTTTTGTGTAGGACTTGGATAAAGTGACAGAAAAAAAGCACATTGTTAGATTCTGTATGCTTTGGAGTGGAAACAGTGTCAAATGTGAACATGAACAGGAGAAAAATGTAGGAAACAGACCAGCAGGAGAGTACAGAATAGGGAAAGGTGCTATGTAGAAACTTAGAGGGAGTGGAACTTTCAAAAGTCTGATTTGGAAGCAATCGTCCAGATTATATGTTTTTCTAAATCTGGTCAAAAATATCTGAAACAGTGGACCCTTAAAACTGTGAGGTAGAAGTGTTCACAGGCTTTTGTGTAATCTATGCTTACTCATACTCATTAGTGTTTCTGGGGAATACAAATTGTCATAGAACATGTTGTATTAATATGTCTTGCTCCAAAAAACCAAGCTAAAACCAAAGTGGAGTGAAATTAAAATTATATGAAATATACAATGATTAATTGAAATTTGGCATGTAAACTCATTAGATTTAAGACATTTTAGATAAAAGTGATAAATGAGATAGTTACATATTTGTATATCTTCAGTCAGAATAGAAACCCCAGGGTATACTAATAGCATTTTAAGATAGTACATTTAAAATAAATTAAAAAATAATAACAGAATTGAAATTTACTATGTAGAATGGATTTCCACAAGGAAGAATAGTCTACAGTTAATGAGGATTCAAGACAGCATAAACTAAGAATACAAAGAACTTTCTAAATGAGATTTAGAAAGTTAAGAGATTCAACTTTTTCACTTTACTGTAATCTTTGAATCTGCAGCAGATCAACTGAGTACTAATTCAAATAGTATAGTAATCACAGCTCCTACTCTGACCACCTTTTCTGATTTGTTTAGTAGGTTCCTGTGTTCTGTGTTCTTCCTCCAAAACCTCTTTATGACTGAAAATCTTTGTATCAAATTATTTGAACATCAGCCACAATTACAAAGCTCTTAAGAATTTTAACGGACTTCCTTTAAACTGGTGTTTATCTAGTAGTGTTATCTATCTTGAGTTCTTGAGTGGTTCTTTCAGTGGGATGAGGACAGGATAAAACTTTTGCCTGTACTTGCAGCTCTCCACAGCTTGTGTTAGCTTCTTTCATCAGTGACTAAGTCTAACTTAGTCTTTTCTCTTTAGACCTAGTCTAGGTGCTGTTGTGAGTTTTCATCTTCATATTTTACAGTCATAGAAAACAGTTTTACTAAGCTATCCCTACCAGATTCAGTCGTTGGTGTGGGTGCTCTCAAGAAGCCATGGGAAGATGCAGCTCTGTAGGAGAATAGTAAAGGTATCTGTAGGACTACATAGGTAGGAAACCTGTGGGGTAATTTTTTTTAAAATGCCAGTCTATCACAGTATTTAAAAGAAATTAGTATTTTTTCATTATGGGTAAGAATAATCAGCTTACCATAGCCACCCCGGAGTTTTAAAAGAGCTCTGACATCAAAATAGTGAACTAAGGACTGTGTGTAACTTGCTACTTGTAGTAGTTACTGTATCTGAGAGGGTTAAGGAGGAAGATGTGGTAGCACACTTTAGAAGTCTATGAGTGCTCTGGCAACTTACAGACTATAAATCTGTCGTCATTACCAACTTTACCAGCCAAATCTTTATAAATTATAATAATGGATAGAACTAATACCCAATGCCAAAACCTTTTTGTAGAGGGAAGCCACTTCTGCTCATGTATTGAGCTTCTTATAAAGACTCAACAACATGTGGATGATGGTGGTCTGGTGAGTCAAGTGTATTTGTATTAAAAAAACAAAAAAGTGCTACAAAGTCCTTCACAATGGTTTGTAAAGAGGCAAAACTTCTGCAGGAGAAAATAAAAATAGATCCTTTCAAGGTTAATGGTCAAAATATGAGTAAGTCTTCATGATTTTGGGAGATTTCCACTGGAGTCTCACAAGAGTATATGCTGGAAAAGTATCCAGCTATTCATAAGAAGACTAAAAGAAGTGGAGGAACAAGGATATGAAGAAATTTTCCTATAATCCAAAATCATTCAGAATGGCCAGAACTAGGGCTAGTTGACAGAAAACTTTGTGATCCTTAGCAGTGGGTAAAAAGATTACTCCTGACTCTTAATATTGATAATGTACAAGGGTGGGGAAACCTCAATTATGTTTGCAAAGTAATCAATTGTATGTGAGCATACTTTGAAGGAAAGATGTCTTGGACTCCTTGGGCAGGCCTCTGAAAACATCAGCTTATATATTGCTAGCCAAAGCCAAGAAAAGAATGAGGAGAGCAGTGGAGAATAAAATAAACAGAGTCATTACACCACTAAATAAATCCAGGATATGCTCACATCTTGAATATTACGTGCTGTCACAGTTACCTCATTTCAGAAAATAGATACTAGGATATAAAGTACAAAAGTAAGGAGTATGGAGTATGGTAAGGAGTATGGAATACAGGGAGTTAATGGGTTAGGAGAGATCCTCTGGTGTGGAAAAAGACCAGAGGTGAGTTGAAAGGAAAAAGCATAATAAAATCACGGCGAAGGCGCGTAAGGAATCGTTATGCACTTTGTAACACAGGAACTCTGAAAGCAAAACAAAGGAAGCACTCTTTCACACAATACATAGTTAAGTTGTTGGATTCATCACCTCAAGATCTTGAGGCCAAAAATATGATTGTTTTCAAAATCAAAATTTAAGATTCATATTGCCAGTAAATATAATGACCCAAATACGCCTTCTGTCTCAGAAGGTCCCTTACTAGAGTGCCAAAATCCTTTCTAGAGAAAAGATCACTCTGTCTTTTTTATACTCAAAGCAACTGCTGTTGGCTGTTGCCAGCATTACTTTTGGCACCAGTGTAGCCACTCTGCTCGTGAATTCTCTCATTGTTAATTGAATTTGTATACCTTTTGAGTTTTGAAACTTTTAATCAAGGATTTGAAAACAGCAGTTCACAGAGGCCAAAGTTTCATATACTAAATGGCAAAATTTGAAGAATTCTGCTTATCAGAAAAGGTATGAAAACACACCTGTGAAAAATCTAGCCTCTTGAAGCTATTACAAAGTAAAGACATGAATCCCTGTAATCCCTGTTTTAAAATGTTTTCTTTTATTTATTTGTTAAAGCATGCTTTAAATATCTGTATATAGACTTGAAAATATTTCCATTTGATGTTTATTAATACTTAAGGCTTGTTGTAGCCATGTCAGATAAGTAGTATTGTTTCACTACATATTTATGAGTGTCTTCAAATGATAAAGCTACTGAAGTGTGTTAGGACTTTTTGTGTCACAAAATTTCAAGAAGTTTTCGGGCTCAGATGGGTTTGTATAATGATCCTCATTTGAGCCGGGGATATGCAGAGAACAGGAACTCTCATGAGACTGCTGGTATTTCCTGTTTCTCATCAGAGCAGACATACAGTAGCAGAGGAAGAGCTCTTCTCTTAGCACTGTATTTGAGCTTCTGCCTGAATCTAGAAAGTGCCACAGTGCATAAAACTGAAAGAAAACAAACAAGCAAATTTAGCTTAACCTTGTCAAAACCCAGAAAACATTCCTATTTGGCTTTTGTTTGGACAGCAGTGGTTCACCCCTCCCTAGTCTATTGTTCAGAATTAAGAAGTAATGTGCCTGAAGTTTATGTTTCTGAAGTTAACTACATGCTTTTTGTATATATGTTGGCTATAAAGCTCTGACAGAAGTATTTTATGTTGTAAAGACAGAGCACTGTATTGTACAGCGGCACTCAACAAACTGAACATAGTGTAAAACTTCCTTGTATGACTAAAAATATCACCTAATAAGGTATGTGTAAAATTAAGATAGGATGTAATTTATTTTCTTGATAGCTGTCTAGCCATGTTTTTATAAAATATGCAGTTATGGATGCAAATTCATATATGTGTAAATTTTAAACCCAGAATGTCAAGCATAACTTCAGGCAGTTCGAGAGTAGACAAGTCTGAACAAGCACAGAAGGTTTCTATTGACATAAAGGATTATAGTCTCACAGAATGACTGAATTATATTTGAGTTCTTCCAGTACATACACATTTTACGTTGCAGCAATTTTCAAAATTCACATTAAAATGACTGTAAAATTTTGGGTGTTTTTATATTTGTTTATTTTAATGGTATGTTTGTGTGTATAAATTATATATTTACAATGAAATGCAATAAAATATAACTTTTTCTAGAAAAAATAATGCTGAGAAGTAGGTTGTTTTGTCTTTTTGTAAATCAAATGCATTCCAGCTGCATTAGGCTTCAGTTGTTATTTTCACCTTGTCGACCACGTGGTTTTGCTGTGGTGAATATGTGCGTAAGTGAGGTTTTTCTTGTGGGTTTCCTGCAGATACTGGGGAGTTACAGATTGTGCAAAGGTAGCAAGACAGTTTATTATTCCGGATGTTAAGAGATGTAGAAGGTTTCTGAAATGGTTGGTTTAAAATATTCCTCTTTTGGTATATTAGAGGAAAACCTACTGTGAGAGCCCAAAACATGGTACCTAATTATCGTATCTGTGGTGTGTTTCTGTGCTTTAAAGCCATTTCCTGTGAATAAATCAGTAACAGAGGCAAATTTGTACTGCAACTGCTAAATTCAGACATTTTAGAAACTCTACTCAAGAGCTTTTCTTAAAGAAAACATAAATAATGTACATTGTCAGAATCTTAATTTTCTCACTAGTTTTACAAGAGTGGAAAAAAGAAATATTTTCCTCTTACACTTAGTACTGGAAAGACTATTAAATTTGGGTGAAATAGATTGTTCTTAATCACTATTCAGACAGCAAAAGTTTGCTGTACTGAGCAGTTACTTTTGTTTGCCTCAATAAAATATTTTTGGCTTGAAGAAGGTAATTTGATGCAGCAATTACAGGAAATGACTAGTGAATCTAGAGAAGGTTCTTCACCATCTGGAGGTGGGCCCTCCCCTGCTTTAAGCTGCTCCTCTAGTGAATACCGAATCTGCACTGGCCAAAATTAGATCCATCTGTTACTTGATCATTTTTCAGTCCATTTCTCTTGGTGAATCCAGAACACTGAATTGGCACCGTGTCTCCCTCTGCAGTGTTTCTGGAAATGGAGTGCACCAAAACAGAATTCAAAACCTGCAATACTTTAAGAATGTGATTGCCTAAAATCAACAGGCAGCTGCCTGAAACTAGCAAAGTAGTAGGAATGCTATAAAAGGAACTGCTGAGCGTAGACATCTTTCTGGAGCACAGACATCATCTGCTCTGGGCTTCCTTATTCTGTGGAGGTGCAATTCTCAGAGCACAACTCTAAACTCTTGCTTTAAAAAACACCTGGGCAGTACTTGGGTATTTTTTAAGATAGAGGCAGAAGCACAGCTGGTGATGCCCATCTTTTGTACTATTGGTTACTGCTTAGAGCATTTGTAGAGGAAGTACAAGGTTTTGGTCAGTGATTTGCTCTGATAAAAGGTTTTTATACCAATTGCTTCCACCACTTGTAATAAAATTCGATTCAGAGACTAGAGCGAAGCAAAGGAGAATATTTTTCATTGCATTTATTTTAGGTGTGCAGGAAAAAAAATCAAGAATCATTGAGCCAGGAAGAAAATCTATGAGGAAGTGGAAATATTGGTAGTTTACTACTTGCATTTCTCTGAGCAAAAACTCATGGTCTCTAATGTCTGTTCTGTGTATCACTTCTGTGTTTCACATAGAAGAATTATTTAGCAAAATACAACAGCAGTCTCAGGTGGTAATTAGTGCAGTCCTGAATTGAAGGCAATATGTGAGTATACTGACTTATAGGGCATAATGTAGAGAGCACAGGCAGGAACTCTTCTCCAGGTCCCCTCTCTGGACAGAATGCAACTGTGCCACCACATTTGTAGGGACCCCAGTGCTCCAGGAGAGTTTCATGAATGGCTTGAGAAAACCAATCAGACCAGTCACCTCACATACTTTAGCAGAAATACACGCCATCTGGATTCTGAAGTTGATCTAGGCATTAAATTATCCAGTTCATTGAGACTCGAAAAATTATCATTGTCCTTAGAAGAATGCAGAGGATTCTAAGAGAAAGCATGAAGAGTGGAGTGTGTCCGGGTCTGGGAATCAGATTTAAATACATAATCACCATCTAAATCCTAGGTGCATGCTAGGGACCTAAGCTGTCTGTTGCATCTACCGCACAAAGCCATTTTATTGCTGCTTTGCTTTCTCTTCTTTTTTTTCCAGTTTGTTCTGCTCCATCTCTGTTCCTGCTACTTATAATGGATTACTGCAAGGATTTAGGAAAATCCTTAGATCTGCACATGTGCACACATGCTAAGTCATTGTATGTTCCTGCAGAACTTCTTTGCACTGTATGGATTTTACTTCATCAGTTCAAATTTATTAGATAGAATACATGTGCTATAGTTTAAGCTGCTACATCAACATATCGTGAGTCTACTGCTGGACACTTCTTTCACTCTTAGTAATTTTAAGATGGATTCATTTGTTGCAATACTACAGGAATGTGAGGCTTTTAGCAGGGGAATTCTCAGCAGGTTGGAGCCATATGAAATCTTAACCAGATATCTAATCAAACTAACATTTAGGCTTCTCTGTAAGTTTTCTCATGCGAATCCAAGTGCTCAAAGCCAGATAATATGTTGCAGCTTACCTGGTTATCCTTTGTAGGCTTTTAGCTCTAAATTGAGCAGTTCTGCCATTGGTGTCTTCTTTAAAGGGCACAATATAACCTCTTCTAGCAAAGTGTCTCAATTGTGGTGCAGACAGAAGATGCAACAGGTAGGCCATATGCAAGGAAAACTTGTATTAATCACTGCATGATACATGATTTGTTTTTACTGAACTCTTAGATTGCCATTCCTTTATTCAAAGTTTGTCAGTGAAAATGAAACTTGCAAATATCAGCCTTTGCAGAAAATTCTCTTTGCCCTCACTTAAGCATGATTCTTATTATTCTTAATTATTCTCAAGATATTGCTACATGAAATTTTCATCAGGGTTAAAGATTTCATATCTGGCAACTATCCAGCAACACAAAGAACTTTTAACATTTATGAATTACATGTTTTTTATTGAAAAAAATCCCAAAACAACAATATCCTCTCCCCCCACCCCAATATTTTAAAAACAGCTCTAAGAGCTATACAGACATGAGCCTTAGAAGAGACTTTTAGCCAGTGCAGAGTATGGCAGGAGGTTAGGTAATTTGTTTGGTTTGTTGTGTCAGCAGAACACTGCTTACTCAGTACAGAGTCCAAAAAAGGGGTCTGCTTTTTAAATGGAAGTACAACTCCCTGTGCTCCGTGTTCCCACCAGTCCCACGGTGAATGTTTGTAAATCAGTGATTTCCTGAAGTGGGAGAGAAATGAGGACCCTTTGTAATGAAAACATATGCCATAACCTATGGGAAAATAAAAACTTCCTAGTTTGTTTTATTCTTTCTGATCATGTTTTTTGTTCCTGGCTAGAACTGCAAGTGCAAATGTGTAAAAATCGCCCCCCACCCCCAGACCCCCCAAAACAAAACAGCAAATCAAACAATATAACTTACATTTTTTGCTTGAAATTTGTAAAACACTGTCCATGTTAAATTCAAGGTGAAAAGTTTTAGAAGATCTTACTTTACCCCAAAGTCTTCTCAACACTGAACAAAAGTTCTAGTCTAGAGAGAGCATGTGTTTGAGCAATTTATACACTGGGATATGTGTATAGATAGATTTGTCCTTCATTTCTAGAGTTTCTTGCCATGGGTTTCATAAGAAAAAAATCTCACTGTGCTCGCCTGAAATGATCCCTCTGTATTCTTCTATCTGAATGTTGGGTTGGTACTTGTAAGAAAGGTTGCAACATCTGTCTAGACAGCATCAGCTATGCCTAAAATCTACATGGTATGCATGGGTTCTCTTTTTGCATCCTGACAGCTCTTCATCCCTCTGTGTACACATCCAGGGAGTCAGAGACGGGCCTTCATGGGAGATAGAGCCAGGTAGCTACTAATCAAATAATATTCAGGGAGTAAAATACTGGATTTGTTGAAGGCAGAAGGAAGGAGAGATGAGATTATATGAGGTGAGATGAGGGAATGTTCCAAGTGGAGGCAGTGATGTTTGTGCATTTATGTGCATATGTAGAGAGAGGACAAGAGAAAAAGACCAAAGCAGAGACAGAAGCAAGAATATCAAGAAGGTAAAAAGCACAAGATAAGTGATATTTTGGTATTCTTAGAGGAGTTTTCTCCCAGATTATCAGTTTGCAGCATAAGCAAAACCTTGGTAATAGCAAGTTGTACCCACACCCAGCTCATCCACCTCTGGAGACTGGGATTGAATAGAAGGATTTCCTGGAATGAAATATGGAGAAATGTTGACCAAAACATTAATAAATGAGTGCCATGTAGTTATCAAGCATACATCAGTTGTCAAAGTCATCATGCACCCTGTAAACCAATTAAAAGGGTTAGTGGACATTTTCATTCTTTTTATGGTAAGAGAGGAGACAGTAATACAATAAAAGGAAGATGTGCCAGAGTAAGGTCTAGAGTTCAAACAAAATACATGAGTGTAGTCTGTTAGCCTCAGCTTATCTGCAGTAGTCCTAAAGATATTTCTAAATCAACAAATCTGCTCTCAATGAGACAAAAAACATGAGAGAAACGGGGAGAGGTCTAGCAAGGAGCAGAGATATGGGAGATCTGGTTTTGTTCCTCTCTCTTCCATTAGCTTTTGGTGGACAATAACGAAGGAGAAGTAAAAAGATTTTCCCATATTCCCACTTTCCCTGCTTACATTCTTGTCACACCTACTTGTCATCTTGTCTACAGTTCATGCTGATATAAACCACATCTGCACTGCTGTTACAGTGGTCAGCAAGTGTGTGCTGCACTGACCCTGCTCAGCTGCAGGGATGGGTGCAACCCCAAAAGCAGCCTTGCTTCAGGCTGCCCAGGGGTTCTGCTTATGCCCCACAATGGGGGCCTCATAGGAGGGACCCTACAACGTGGTATCTCTGTGAAATCCAGAGAGGCAGTAGGGCAACACATGGCACAGCACGTCTGCTCCATCCACACCTCAATTTGTGAGCCAGGATCCTCATGAAGGGAAGGCACAAACCTGATTTCCCTACTTTGGATGTGATCCCTGATGTAACACCAAGTTTTCTCAGCTGTTCATGCTAAAATAATGTGCAAGGCAGGCCTGTAAATGATCACAGACCCAAACCTTTACTTGTGGTGCAGTGTAGATGTAGCTATATGGACTAGCAGAACAGGGGTAAGTACGTAGTATGACTTTCTTTCTACTAAATAGTAATATGCTGCGTAATAATATTTCCTTCCATACATTTCTAATATTTTCTTTAATGGGAGTAATGCAATTAACTCTGTTTTCTACATTGTAATATTGCTTTTTAGATATTTATTTAAAAATAATTCTAAACTTCTAACTTTCCAGGAAAGAGTTACTTCATTATTTCAGAGTTACTAGCTGGTTCTGCACATCTTGGCCTGTTTCCACAAAAATAGGAAAATAACTTTACCAGATGCTGAGGAGTCTCTTGCACAGTGGGAGCAAGTCTATCTGAAATAATGAAACAACATGAAGAATGATGCCATCAAAAAGTGTTTCCTTAGGAAAACACTGAGATTCTTCCTTAGGGTTCAAAATGTAAATACATGTTTTTCCACTTCAGTCCTATGAAAGGAATCCTCTGTTCAAACAAGGTGATGGTAATATTTAAAGGTACAGGTACCAAGTAGTTAAATATGAACAAAATTATTTTTGCTACTGCTGACTATGAAGTGGAATGTTACACCTTTCTTCTCTGCTTTCTTTCCTTTACATCCCCAGTTTTTCAGAGCATAATTAGCTTCCTATAATTTCTTTCCGTAAGAGGTAAATGGCAACAGCAGTACCACTGTTGGTACTGAAAGGTTTTCAAAACATGTACAAGGGAATATGGGATTCAGAGGATTAAATCTTCAATTGTCAATCAGTGGTATTTTATAATCCCACTTAAATCAATGGATGTAATAGTTATGTAATATGACAAAATTTGACGCACTTTGTGCAATTACTAGCATATTGTGGCTATGTAATTTCTGATAATAAATTTAAATACACATTGGTACGCTGGGCCTTTAACTAATGCCTCTTCAAAGGCGAGTTTTGTTTTTGATCTCTTCTGACCATCAATTTGAATCATTCCCATGTTTCCTTGCTGTCATACCAAAATACTCAGCCTGGATTTTAATACTTATTTCAAAAATCTTTCATATTAGTCTGTAAGATGATGTCTAAAAATCAAGAATTGTAATGGTCCACAGAATTTTGTGACAGTCTGAATGAAACCATATAAGTGATTGTTAAAATTGTATTTTGAAAAATTGAAGGACTGCTAACAGAAGTAGTAATATTGAGCAAAGTATTGTAGCTTTCCTACAGTGGAATAAATGGGAAAAAACAGTAGGAGAAAGACTGCTCATCCTCATGCTGGAATTTACATTGCATATGTTCGTGACTTCTCTAGGTTACCTGAAGTGGTATCTGAACATCTCTTCTAAAGTTGCCAGTCTCTAGGCAGAGTGACATTGCTATTCCAAGACTGTCCTAGGCATATGTGTGAGTGGTATGTTAGTATGTTGAGCCCAGCTTCTTGAGATAATTGGAGTCAGCTTGGAAAGAAACACTGCCAGTGGAAAAGGAAGTTATTCTAAAGCACATATTAAGTGCCACTGCTATTTAATACACACTTAATTAGAAATACTATAAATAGACAGGTTAGCCTTCTGGTTGCTTCAGCTGTAGCAGAAACATTTACAGTGAATGATTGTGTAAGTCTTTTCTAGCCCAGCCATATGATGAAGGAAAAGGTTGGACATGACCTATTCATTAGCATGCTGACATTTGCATCACGAGGTTAGAGTAATGTGAGATAGATGATAACTTACGTAATGAACTTTTGAAAGCCTTTTTAGAAGCGTTTCGAAGAGGGTGGCTTATTTATTATGGAGAATCTGAAGCTGGGCCCATTGGGGAATTTGAGCAGGGATCCCGAATATGGTTCCCAATCTTCTTGCACAAAAGAACCTCGGGAAGAGAGTTGGAAGATGAGAGTGGGATATCTTTGGAAGATTAATTACTGAATGTCGAAAAAAAGTCTTGAAGAGTTTCAGTTCTTCCCTCTTCTGCAAAGTATTTCCCATGACCACTAAAATTAATCATGAGTTAAAGTTCCTCTCTGTTCCATCAGCTGAAGTCTTGGAGATTTAGTTGCAGGTTGCATTATTAGAAAATAGATTACTTTGATTATTTGACAGATTCCTAGTAAAAATAGAATAAAAAATATAATCAATAAAATTTTGGAGATAGCATGAAATGGAATCCCCTTCTGTTTAATTATAAAAGTTTTGTGGGTTTTTTCTTTTTCTATCTTGTGTTAACCCATTTTCTTTTCTATTTTTTAATCCATCTTTGTACTGTGCATAACAGAATGTAATTCTAATTACTTTTAGCTGTCTCAGTGTAGTCATATATAAAGTCATAAATACTTTCTCCTCTTCAAACCTGTTTCTTAAAACCTACTTGTTAAACAAGTTTTTAAGAATGTAGTTGTTAAAATATGCATTGTTTTCTTTCTTTTAATGATCAATAAATATAGCACAGTTCCAACATCAAACATCTGAATAATAAACTGAGATATAAATTAATAAAATAAATTATACAAAAACATGGAAACATCTGTCTTCCATTGTATAAATCATGCTTGCTTTGAAAAAAAGATACATCAAATCCTAAAGTTGTAGTTTGGTATACAGTGTTATTTTTTCACAGGATAGATCAGTTAATTAAAATAACATGTGTATTTTCCTGAGTCAGATTCTTTTTTGCTTTCAATTACATCTGATTTTTAAAGTAATTTTAAATCTGAAAATACTGATCCTTAGGGGTTATTTACCTTTGAATTGCAGGATTTCCTGCAATGGTGAAAACAGTATTCTTGCAAAACATTTTTGGTTTTCGCAAAAGGTCCAGACATTTCCAGCACCTATAGGTCTCAGGTTAAATAATACCACACCTGGAAAATAGTACAAAATTATTCAAGGAATGTATTAATAAGGAAAGAAGATAAAGAAAATCAACAATGAACATGTACCAGGTCCATTTTTCCCCCTTCTCATTCCCTAACTGATAAAAAGTCGAGTCTTGAACTGTTCTCAGATGTTTTAAAATTCTTTATAATCCTACTGTGCTTGTCCTTGAAAATCACCTTTTTCTTGAGCTTTTCTGAAAACTTCACGAAGTTCTGAGTATTGAATAGTCAAATTGATGTCTTAAGGCAAGATTAACCTCATCTTTAAAATAGGATTTATCTTATTCACTTTATAATAGGATTTAAACTCTAATTAGCATGGAGTAGAAATGGGTGTAGAGAAGAGTAATATCTCTGTACGGTTAAGTCGTACAAATGCTAGGATAAGGACTAGTCCTCGATCTTGTATCTCCAAAGTGTGGATTTCTAATCACCCCGCTAAATGCCACACTTTGGTAAAATGTTGGTTTCAAAAAGACTCTTGTTCTTAAGGCTGAAATCAATGAATGGTGAGAAACATGAAAAAATCCCTCAGTTGTAAAGCCACTAAAGTTATTTCCAAAAAGAAAACCACCTTAAAATTAACAGAATCAGAATTTGAACTTAAAGATGGAGGAGTCCTGAGGAGAAAAGCTGTGTTTAATTGTTATGTATTTTCTTTACATATAATAAGCATGTAATTGTTCAAGAAATTAAGCTTTGTGGAAAGTTTGAAAGGTTAATAATTGTGTTCAGCATTTCAAAAGAAGTCAGGGAAAGAGAAAAGAACAGAATCTTAATCTCTGAAACAATAAACCTTTGTGTTACCCAGGACGTCTCAGTGCCTTCTTGCTAATTGCTTTTAACGTCTATACCCATGCTAATATAAAATCAAGCTGAACATAATCTCTTTCCTAGAAATACTTCAAGTTATATGTTATAAAATAACTTTTTATGTGGAAAGAAATAACATGAGCAGGGATTTTTAGATGTGGGGTTTCTCCTAAACAGTCATCAGAGTAACATTTAAGCAGCAAACCAGTATTTTAATGACCAGTCTCTCTGGAAATGCATAAATAAGTTTGGCCTTATTTTTTCAGTTTTTTTTTTTTTTTAATGGTTTTATAAATAAATGCTTTGATTGTATTTAATAACCTCAGCTTTTTGTAATTAGTAGTCTTTGTTAGGACTCATGTCCTGGCTCATGTCTGAGCTTAGCATGTATTACGTTTGTTAATACAGACCAAGTTTTAACTCAGGATTTCATTTTTAGGCTCTCTAACAAAAAAGATCACATCTGTGGTATGTTACTATGGAGACCACTGGGCTTTGTACATCTGGAGTGAAAAAAAAGGTGCCTTGTTATTTAAGTATTTACATTAGCTGGAGTTCACAGTAGCATCTGTTAACACTAAGACAGTGTCATGGAAGGAAGATCTGATATGCATTAACTGTAGGGGCCACATCTCAGTCTTTCCCATATTACATAAATTTCCATAAATATGATACAAGTCAGTGTCCCATGAGCTCCCTGTGGACTGGTACCCAGAGACTAAGTGGAGTTTATTATCTACACCCATGATGTTGTTTGCAACAAAGAAGGCACCTTGGACTTTCTCTTGTTTTTAAGTATCCCAGCTGCAAGCAGTAATTAATAATTTAGCTCATAGCTTTTATTGTTGTTTTTTGTAGTCTCTTCATAAGGAAGAAGGTGCCATCCGTTGTTTAAGGCATAGGCTTTTCCTCATTTTGCCATGATCCCCCCATTTATTGGAACAAGGCTTATATTTCAGTTGAAGAGGAAGCAAAAATTTTATTGATGTGCGATGTGTAATGGTTGGCTTGCAGAAAATGTATTTTGTGTTATTAATGGCAGCTGCATATGAGGACAACATATGACTTCATCCCCTCTGTAGTAAATAACAGTTTACCCTAACTTAAGGATAGGTTCACTTAACAATTATGCTTTCAGTTTGAAGGCAAAGTTTCCTTGTCCTTGATAACATTGATTTCTAGCATTTTTTATATATCTGTATTTCAAATAATTCTGGCAAAAAAGTTTAAGCAGTTCAGCTTCTCTCAGCTTCAGAGAACATCCTTTCCCCTAGTAGAAGTTAGTAATTATGATAAATGGATGTACTTACATGTACTTTCATTTATCAAAAGGGCTTTCTAAATTCACTGTCTTCACATCAGCAATTTACTTATCACTGTCATCTTCAGGTTTATCTAACTGAGGTTTAATCTATTCAATTGTAGGAATAGCTGCAAAACTTATTTCTGAATCTGTAGTGTGGGATTCAGAGATTCTTTTGCTAATAAAGATCATTTTGCTTTTTAAATTAATGGCAAATAATCTTGGGGACGTAGGCCTCAAATAGATCATTCTAAAGACTAATATGACTTTGACTTTTGTTAGCAGTTGAATTTCATCCACGCTGAACATTAAGAATAGCAGTAAGACAACTTAATTCTGAGGGCTTGTCAGATTTAGGAGTGTATCTCTACAGCACAGTGGCACATAGCACAGAGATATTTCTACTTTCACTCGCATGCCCTGTTTCTGGAACATAATTTACCACTACCAGATTGTTTTAGGACCTTAGCTCTGCCTGACTCTAGGTTATGTGGATGATTTAAATCAGGTTTACACTGGCATTGAAAAGATTCTATCACATGGCAGAGATACACTTTAAATCCTTTTGCAATTGCTGTGTCACTGACAAAACCTTATGTAAGATACAGATTTTACTGTCATGTCACTTTTAACCTGAAAGGCATCTGACATGTCTCTTGAGGTTGCCTGGGATTTTGACCAAAACTCCCTTACCCTAAGCAATCATATTTAAACACCGAACTGTATAGCTGTGGTTACTGGCTAATAGGATGACAGCAAACACTGCTTTAAGTAATAGTTTAAATTAAAAAAAATTGTGGTAAGAGTGCCTGGTTTTACATAAGGAACTTTAGGCTTTAACAGTGATTATCAGTCCTCATAATTAGATACCTATGCACTAGAGCAATAGTTTTTAGGTTACACAATATTTCCTTTTAAAAGATGGATTCTATTTATATTCCATGTGGTTGTCACTTCTACAGTTTACGATATCAACTTTTAAAATAATTTTAATGGGAAGATACACATCATCTGAGAAAAATCCTGAACGTCAGCCAAGCAATTAATCTGGTAGTACCAGTAAATCTTCCTTTGCTTTATATCACAGTGTATTGACCACCAAATGCCCTCCCTGCTGGAGGAAAAATTGCTGAGTATTGTGTGATATCATCCCTGTGAGGCAGCAGGAAAAAAGGCAGGGTTAATAGAAACATGAACATGGCCACTGGATCGTAACAAACCCTAACAGGTGCTGGGCCGTTACCAGTGGAATAATCTGGCCAGCAGCTGATGTGCTCCTATTTTAAGGTCACTCAATGCTGTTGACTTTTTAGCTAAGTCCTCTTGGTATGGTGTTTCTCAGGGAAGCTGATTGAAAAGTTTTATAGGCTAACAAGGGACTGAAAGGGATTATCATTTACAGGTGACTAAGAGCAATATGGTTGATCAGACCACATCTCACTATCTCAATTAGTTAGAGAAGGCATTGAGATCTTTTCAACTGCTTGCATTTTTGGTCTGTGAACATTTTCTTCTTATATTCTATGAAGACAAAAATATATATTTGTATAAGACATAATTATGCTGACTTGAAAATTTCTTCTTTGGAATTTACTTTTCCTTGTATGCTAGGATGTGCTTGTTTTTTTAGAACTAGAAGGAAAGTATATAAGCCTGAAACACAGTGAAGCATCTTGCCTTATCCATTGCCTCTCTATGTCAGTTTGCTCTTCTGATGTGCAGATAAGACAAAGTTGAGGAAATACTTTAATCTATAGAATAATTTAAGTATTTTTTAATATTGCATATGATTGCAGAAGAAATAAAAATACCAGTAGATTCTTAGCATACAAGAATTGATTTTGACACTCATTCAGAGGTATAAGTACTGTTTTGATATACACTTTATTTCAATATCTGTTTTTCCAACAAACTAATAGCTACTAGGCCAGCCTGGATCATTTTCAGGGGAATTTTTGAGATATTTATTTGATAGTTCAGTTTCTAACGAAAAAAGAAGCAACTCATAACATTATTCATTGAAACAAAGTGACTAAAACATTCTCCTCTCTAACCTCTGAAATGATAATTCTTTCAACTTAAATGATATGTCCTTAGGGCATATTATGTTCAGAATAAGTTTTTCTTGTAAATGTCTGTTATATATTTTGCCACATGATCTCGAAAACTCGGGAGTGATTGATAATATCAGTTTTTCAAGTGCTATACCAGGGTCTCTGTAGGGGCATCATCAATAATGTATCAAATAGCTGCCACTATTGAAACGGTAGGTCAAAATCACATCTTCCTTTCTTCTATGGGAAACTGACACAGGGATATGAATTCTACATCACACCTCTGAAAGCTAACACCAGAATAATATACACTTTTGAATGAGGGTTCTCACTACTAGTTATGCAAAAAGCGCTAATGTGAAACTGCTGCTGTGTTTGAGCTTTCTTCTGGGATAACGCAGGAGAGCTTTGATGGCTCTTTGGACTTGATGGTCTTGGAGGTCTTTTCCAAACTTAATGATTATAATACTATCTTTGTAAGGTGCCACACACATTGCTTTATATTGAGGAATAAATTATTAGAGCAAGCAAAATAAGAATAAAAGCATATAAATGTGTGACTTCTTTTTAAAAAGCTACACGTTTTTTGTAATGTGAATTTTTTAGACTTTCTGTTCTGATACTTGATGGTAATAGGAGTTGTATAACACTAGGTTTTTGTATCACTTTTTTCAGCATGTCCCTTAGCCTTTCTCACTTTTCTAATTAACCCATCCATCTTACTGGACATCTCAAACTTGAGCAATTCAACATGTGAGGGTGCAGTGAAAATGGTCCATTCACTCTTCTGCAAATTGCTAGGAGTGCTGGGTGTCTTTAATATATTGAAGCAATAATTTTTGTTAAAACCTTTTATAAATTCGTATGTAACGAGTGAATTAGTAGTTTGAGATGGCTTTGTTGCTCTAGTATCGGTCATTCCTACTACTTTCATTTCACATGCACCACTGACTTTAAAAGGCTACATCTTAAGCAAGAGTCTGAAGGAAAAAAACCAATTGTTTAACTTCTTTATCTTGCAGTCTTTCTTGCATAATCTTGATTTTGTACAATGTGTTTATCTATATTATATCTGTATCTTAGTTATAAGGATCACAAAGCCCTGGTGAAAGAAAGGTGAATTCATGTTTTGCATATTCTCTCTACCTTTAGACGCTTGTCACATCCTTTTCAAATTGCGAAAAGCTTTCTGACTTTACATTTTTAACTCATCCTTCTAAAGCAGCTGCTTCAATCAAAACACAGTTCTCTAACTTGTGTTTGTGTTTTGAGGGGCTCATAGGGAATACTTGACCTTAAAGGGTGTGTGAAGGAATGAAGTGCCAGGATTTCCAAATAACTTTTCTATATCACAGTCCTCAAAATGGAAAATTTCCATGTCTTAGGAGTCCCCTAGACTTTAATGACTCCCTACAGTTGACAACCCCATTAATGTGATAGTTTTTTAAACTATAATTCTCCCAGTATTTAGTCTCCCATTCCTTACAAGTTTGCTGCCTACTTCCTTGCATTTTTGCTGCTGAAATACCCTTTTCCTCCTGTTTTAGAGCATTTTTAGTACTGTATCTCATGATTGTTTCCCTGGATCCTTTATTATCATGATACTAAAGCAATACTACTTGGTATTACTTCTCTCTACAGAGAGACTCCCACATAGAGTATTGCCTGTTTCCAAATCAATTTCAGACCTATTTCTGGGTACTTCTCTTTGAGAGAATAAACAAATCTGCTTCTTTCAGCTTTATCACCATCTGAAGGGAATTCCTGTGTGTGCGTATTGCAAATTCAGTATTGCGAATCAGTGTGTTTTAACACATTAGGATTAGTGAGTGCCAGGAAGAGCTAGAGGTAGAGCAAGAAACATAAAAGGCTAACCTACCTCTCTGGAGTGAAAGACTGATGTTCTTTGCAAGGCCAGCTGGACATCAGCTGATCTTTTACAGGAGGTGCAATCCTGTAACTCCATGGCCCTCTAAGACTCAGGCAATAGCTGGAGATTTTGGAGGGTGTTGGCACAGGGCTCAGCCTCATTGAATCATGATTGCTCTGATCCAGCATCACGGTCTTTGCTAACACCCCACGTCACACTCCCAACATGCTGCTGGTTATCAGTCATAGCTCAGTGGCATAGTAGTTCAGCATTGACAAGTCCGTGTGAATGGCCATCTCTCCTCCACTTTGTTTCATGCTTGTGCAATATCCAAGACATGAGCTTCACCTTCCAGTGTCATGTCACACCATGCATCCCCACTTGGATGGGTACAATAAAATTGGGAAGGGTAACATTACATTGGATACCATGGTAGGATAATGGAAGGGCCCAAATCAGTCAGTGCCATCAAAACATGTAAAAAAAGGCAAGGTCCTCTTTTTGGGAACTAGCTCAAATTCAGTACTTATCACTAGGAGTTACAAAGCCTAATGGCAGGTGTTTGGTTTATGCTCAGGAAATGCTCTGGTTGTGTCTGGCTTGACACAACCAGTGTCTGGGCAGTCATTAGCCTGCCTGCCAGAATAGGCTTTGATCTTTGTCTGCCTTCTCTCTGAGTTACCAACACTGCCAGTAGAAAAAGGTGTATTTATAAGGCAGAAGGTATACACAACAGCCATTTTTCAGAACCATTTGAAAATACTTTGACTAGGCGATGTTTCATCATAACCACTAATTAGTTATGATTACATCCCTTTGCAGGAATGGATCAATTCTGACTCCATTTTGATTAAAAATAAAAAAATTGAGTCAAAGCCAGACAAAATTACCTCTCACCTGAACAACCAGTTTATTTGTGTTCCATAGTGACTTGCTCTGTGGCAAGATAGCAATTAGAAAATGGTCTGTCTCCACTCAGATTTTGTCAACTGAAATCAGATAATGTTTATATTTATTGAAATATTTCATTGTTTTTGCTACAATATGAACTGTCACAGTATTTTATCCTTTGGCTAGGTGTCCACAGGTGTGGACAGCGCTCTGCAGTGAAATTGTAATTGGTCTTGTAGGTTGGTTGAGAAGTCCATCCTTAGCTTGCAGAAAGATTTGTAAAAAAAAAAGTAACAAATTTTCATTCTCTTTGTAGCTATACGTATGTCTGCATATATGTAACAGTTGTTCATCTACTTGGACATCTCAGTTATAATTTAGAGGCATTTTATCACTCCTCGTATTCTGACTACAGCCTTCTACATCAGAGATAATTTTGCTTGTAATATTCTGGGTGTTCAATCATTTTGCTTCTGGCTTCTTTATCTCATCTTTGTAATTCCAGCATTCTTGTGAGACCTGTGCAATACCTTCACTATTTTCTGACCACCTTGGCTATGCAGCTGTCAATTTCTTTCAGTGTAGAAATGCTTTGCAGTTCTTCCCAGTTCTTTTGTTAATAGGGAGTCATAACTAACTTTGCTGATGCTTCCAAATTAGTTGAGAATCCTGTTAATATGCAATATTTTCATGCTCAAAGACTGGATTTGCTTAAAATGCAGCTGTGCACACTAGTGATTTGCTTAAACTGTATTTGTGTAGTTTTGGTATCAAGATCAGAGAGCCTCAGAGTTTGTGTGTGGCTCTCAGTAATCTCGGTGGTCATAAATCACTAATGATCTCTTCTTCCTCAAGCATAATGTTTAAGCATTTAACACATGCAAACACCACTGCATATTAGTTTTTTATATCTAAAAGGCTCTGGGAGTTTAAAAATTCTGATAGTATCTTAATTAATTAGTACCTGTAAATCTGTACCTACACTGAAATGCCTTTGTCTTTTGCTTCCTGCTTTCTCTGATGGGGGCTGCAAGTTTCAAAACTCAGATTAATTTTTTTTTTTAAGGTTGAGATTAATTTCCTTGCCTCTTAATGGCACAGATGAGATCTTTGTGCTCATATACCAGAAAGTGAAAGGTATACCTGAAAATCCCTTTAGAATGTCTTACTGTCAGAAACAAGTAGCCACACTATTTGACACTAACATCATTAAATTAGTAGTCACAGATAATAGCAGCAATAGTGCTATTCTTCCACTACAAATTTCTAGAATCCTTTTCTTTCTCCTGAAATGAGATGAGGAATGATTTTTTCATCCATTTATGTTTGGCTGTACTTTTCCATGACATTGGAAAATATTATGTTTCATATATCTGTAGTATTCTTCATTTGTAGGCAGGTAATGGCCAAATTTCTTCGGTGCTTTTGCTTACTCTATTTGGGCTTTGCCTTGTTTCACAAGATGACAAGTAATCTTGGAGGTTTGTTGCTCTAGAGAGGAAGCTTTATTTTCGTGTGCTTATCTGCTACAATTATATTAATTTACTCTTATTGCACTCATTCTATTCATTAACTACTACTCCTATTATATATATATATATTCCAGAAGTACATTAACTTAGTATTGAAGGCAGATGATGTTCTGGGTCAGTCAATTTATTCCAGTTGAGATTCAGGATATATGGGGATTGAGTTCTTAAAAAACGTCTTGGCAAATTTTAGCTATTTTGCTACAACAGTGTCAGGCTGTATTGTTCTCCTGGATAATTTTTTGGTTTGCATGCATATCTATTACAGTAATAATTTCTCTCCAATTTAGTCTTAGATTTCTTCATTTCCTTTCTTTTTCTTCTGGAAACATTGAATATTGTAGTTTTTGTACAATTTTCATTTTCTTCATCTTTGTGATTAGTGTTGCTCCTATGGTCTTCTGAAATTTGATTTGCCATTACTGTGCATAGATACACCATCATGTTAGAATGTCCTCTTTTGGGGAGATTTCTGCCACAATGCTGTAACTGGAATGCAGGCCACATGAGGTCTGGTATGGATGCAGGAAACTGAAGGGAAATTGCTTTTTAGAACCTTACCCTTGTTGATTTTGAACCATGTTTGGTTTTAAATATTGTCCATGAAACATTTATAAATATATTCATATTTAAGTATCAAATGCTTTATATAAATCTGATAATCTGCATTTCTATGTCTTGTCCCACCACAGCAGTTAAACAACATTATTACTTTTCAATCTTTAGGTCTACTTGATAGAGGTAATTACTGTTTGTTACCAAAATATAGATTCTAGACGTGTAGCTGCTGGGTTAACAGAAAATTATGGCAGTTTCTGACTTCAACTAACATTTTAGTTGATAGTTTAATCTTGAACTTTTGGAGTATATACTGGTATGTCATGAATTAAGCATGTTTCAAGTGGTTGAAGTAGAATAACCAAGGGGACAATGTTCAGAAACATTTTGATATCTCAAATCACAGAATATCTATTCAGTAGTAATTTTGGTATTTCATTATTGGCCAAAGAGTATTGCAAGAGAAAAAATGCTGCCACAAATATAAAAACACTTCTCTAGATACTTACAATTTTTATATGGCAGCACTTAATACCACTTATAAGGGTTTTCGGTTTGGAATATCAGTGGAGTTTATATGTATATATAGATTTTCTGTAGGAACCAATGATATTTCCTTTGGGCCTGAGTTTAGTAACCTTACCCAGGATAACACCTAAGGATATGCTGTCTTGAAGAGGAAAACATTTTGATGGGTGTTGTAGTGGTTTATTTATTTAAGAATAGTTTTGGGGAGAATTAGTTTTCAAACGACTTGCACGTTCTCAGAGACAAGAAGTAGCTAAACTGATTAGAGAAAACAAACAAAAAAGGAACTACAAAATTCTTTCCCAGGCTCAAAAGCTTTTTAACTTTTGCAAAGACAGCAAGGAGAGTATTTTTACCTGTTTCCAATGCAAGAATGGAAGGGTTTACATCTATGTAGCTGGGCAACTCCGTTAACAGCATTACTATGCAAAAGGCGTTTGTTTTCTTTGCTGATGTTGAGTTCCATTCTTTTGTATTTGTTTTCTTTTTCTTTCCTAGGTTGATAGGGTTGAAGCAACAGGATGAGGCATCTCAAGCATGCTGCTAAATATTGCAGTCTGACAAAACTATATGGCTTGCTTTATCAAGACAGCTGTGTTTTTTACATAAATAATCTTAATTTGGCCTGCTCAAGGATTGTGCCTTGTACTCATGTGCACTACCTTGAAAGGTCACCTTGACTTCCCCAAGAAGTTTACTTCAAGGCAATCAGGATGCCAGCCCAGAAAGTCTTACAGACTGAGGCATGCTCTTACTTCCTACTTGAAAGAATGGTACTCAGTATGAAAAGGACACCTTCCAAAATAGCAAAGAAAGTTATTTGCCACTCACAGAATCACTTTGAAATGAAGACTGCTGAATGGGCTGCTTTATTTTGACAGGCATACCTGTATGGATCACAAGGAACAGTTAAACTTTCTTAAATTCTTAAATTAGGCTCCCATTAAATAGATTTTTATCTCTGTTAACTGGCTTCCCATTGATGTCATTAGTATTGCTCATAGAAGCAAGATAAGACTGGGACAATGAGTAATTCACAGTAGTTATATATGCAACACTGCAATTTGCAGCAATTAAAGAAATTAGCCTTTTATTTTAATAACCACTGATTATAGATAATTTAGCCAATGCTCAGAAAAATTCATTCTAAGGAATGTCAAAGATGAGCTCAAAGATACTGCCTTGTTTATGAAAAATCAGTTGCATTAAAATAATTACTTTATACTTTCATATCAAACTGTATTAATCACATAATATAGAAATGGGGAGATTTATGAGAGGAATGGATCTATTGCTATCTATGGAAATATTATGTGATTTTCTTTGTACTTCTGTGCTGGTCAATACCTATAAATGATCTTTCATGTGATGAAAATTTTGAAGATGTTTTCTTAGCTCTAAGTGCTGAAAAATTAGTTAAATATGCTCCTATATCTTGTAACTATAGACTTCTATATCCCGTCATTTGGCTAGGTAAGATGCCCTCAAATCATATGCTTTTGTAGTAGAATTCACAGCTGATCATGAGATCAGTAATATTGAGGCTTGTACTTTTATCTGGTTTAGAATCTGTCTGAGGCTGAGGCTTTAACTTCACAGTGAAGAGTGCCAAAACACATGAAAGTAAGACATGTTTTTAATTTAGTGACCTTATGCAAAATGGAAAGGCTCACAGTAACCCATTCACGCTTTCTCATTTTGAAGCTGAGGTTGAATATGGGTGCAGTGAATTAAACAAGCAAGAGCCATGTCCCGCTTTTGTTATTTCCAGTTGTTTGGCTTGGTTTTTATATGCTGCCCAAAATAGTATTTGGACACTAAAGCAGTAGTTTTGAAACCTTCTAGTCTGTTTTTTTCTTTTCAATGTGCATACCAACTAAAAAAGACAACTCAAGTTTTTACATTCAGATGCATACTTATTATTTGGAATAAATTGCAAGTACACTTGATGAAAATCTTATTTTTTGGTGTTATTGTATAATGTTTCCTTAAATATGATGTTTGTGTGGCAAGAAGCAGAAGGCAAGATGTTTTGCAATGTGACTTGTAAAGTTTTCAGTATCTTATCCTTTTTTTTGTGCTCAACCAAGCATAGAAAAAAATGCCCTATGAAGTCATGGTTAACATGCCAGGCGGAAAATGCTGACATTATGTCCACAGCAACTAGTATACTTTCATGTAATATTTCCAAAATTTTATGCAAAGTCGGATATACATAGGGGTTTGTAGAGAGCTCTAAAGCACTGATTTGTTTAGTGCACTGTACCTCATGTCACCTGACATACCTCTGCAAGCCTTACTTGGGTAAAGTTTTGTTTGCCTGAATCATACAGAGCTTTGTGACTCTGTTCAGAGTTTTACAGTCTGCAGTCAGGAACCTCTGAAAGGAAGCTTTGCTGATCTTAGCTGACTAGTATTGTGTAGAATCAGATACATGATCACAAAACTGAAGATTATGCAAGCAGAAGTAATGTAGCACATCCAGTATTATGTGCTTTATTATTTTTTCTTATGAGTAAATATTCAAAAACACAGAGCAGGGATTTCTTTCTGTAGCACCCAAAGACTGCCTGAAATGAAACATAGGATTTGGACTTCAATCATCCCTGTGGGTGCCTTCCAACTCAGAATGTTCTATGATTCTATGATTCACAGAGACTCAGAGAAGGCCTCTCCAATGAGATGACACCTTACTGTAATAAATGTTGATTCGTGAATAAGAGGGAGTAATTTGTGTCTCAGCTGAAGCTTGTGATTAAACCTAAATGATTTAGTAAATATTATTGATATACATACTGGAATGTGCACAATGAACAATGTCACTATTTTTCTTCTTAAAAATAGTGTCCCAGATTTGTTAGGAGTGTAATTATTGTTACAATATCTATCATGAAGTCTCACATCAATTTTTAAAAACTTGCAGCTAGGTGAAATGAGAAGAGTGTTCTCTTGAGTATTTAAAAGTACACCTCTATACAAAGTCTAATTTTTCAGTCTTCTGCCACAGAGATTTTGTTCTTAAAATCAAAAGAATTACTTTATATATAACTAGCTGCTTGTCTATAAGAAAAGAAAAAGATGAAACATTTGTTCTCAAACTTGCAAGTATTTCTATTTATCCTGCAAGGAGAAATCATATTTGCATAATCTCAGCTCAAAACCGAAAATTTTCAGTGATTGTCAGAGAATGATTGACAGAATGAATTTTAGATGAAAATACTTTATCTGTCTTATATCTGTCAGTAGTTCTTCAGCTAGAGTTACGTACAGTGGTTCAGCTCAATACTTTTCTTCAAGACCCTCTACCATACACTGTCCACTACATCCATTACGGCCAAAGTATTGTGTAAATTTCTATAATATGTTGAATTGTTGCTTTTAAAATTAGCATAAAATTCATCAGTGTAGAGTTATAGCATAACATTTTGTTCCAAAACCATTGACTATATTATTCATTCTTCATGATGTCTTCTTCCTTATGAATAATCTAAACAATCAGGAGAGACAGTAACTGCACCAGGGAAAAAGGGAATATAGAGCAGTGAGGATTATTGTGATGCACATATACACACTAAATTAGTTTTTAATGGCAATTGTGTTAATTTTTAGCCAACTTAAAAATTATTTTACCAGAAAAGAAACTGAACTATGAATGAGGAGACAACAGCTAATATCACTCAAGAGACTTTATCTTTTTATTGGTATATATACTTGATTTTATTGTGTTTCTGTAACAGACAAAGAAGGTGAAATTCCAGAATATTTAATTTTGCTGAGAGTTGTTGGTAACATAGAATAATTAATTTAATTGGAAACCTTAGACATAGTGTAACTTAAATCACAAAATCATTGTATTAAATGTCTTCACCAGAGAGAAGACATAGAGATCCACTATAACTGTTCAGCATTTTGGACTAACTCATGGAAAATGAAATCCTCATTGTAGTGAATACTAAAAGACAGCTAAGTGACCTGAAGTCTATTTTTTAATCTCCTAATGTTACATGTACTTCCACTGTAATGTAATGGAATATAAATTGTTCATAATCAACTATGAGATTGTCTTGCTGATGGAAACAGAAGGGATTCTCACATAAACAAGGAAATTTCAAGTCCTATTCTATCTCCACGGTAAGAAAATATATCCACACTGCAACAATTTTTCTCTGTATTTTGCAACTTCCTTGGGAAGACTGGGCTACAAAACCACAGGCCATTTAGTCTTGTGTATCCCTTCCTTTACTGGTATTATCCCCTGCAAGACTTAACATTGATCTTCCTCAGCTCATCAATGACCAAATGATCTGTAAGTTTCACTTTTTGTTAAGCATGGTTAGGCTGTAAATTTGGACACTTGTCTTCACATTTCAGACAGAACTAACATAAAGCAGTTTTCTGAAGCATTTTCACAGAAAAACTGAAGAGCTTCTTAATGTTCTGTTTCTGTACAGCACATCTGCCTCATACATTAAAATGTTGACAGTAAGTGACTGGTGAAGTTTCAATCTAGGTTTCATGAGAAAACCTCTGCTTCTTCAGATGTGACTGAATCTTACAATACTAGAAATTAAGAACTCAATGTAGAATTTCTAAGAGCTGGCTAGTATACCTTTTCATTTAGGTACTTGCAGCAGAGATATTTGAAGTGCTCTTAATATTCTACTATAATATTTGTCTTAGATAAAAATATCTTACATATAGTCCTTATAATTTGATAAGGAATTTGATGGAATATACTTGAATTGTTGTTTTCTAGGACTACATCAAGACAATTCTTTCATCTCAACTTGCCAGAATCTGATCCAGGCAGTATCACAGATTTTACACATGTAAACTCTTAATTCTACCTGCTGGTTTCCATTGTTACTTCCCTAAGATTTCTTTTAAGTAATACTGCAGGTTACCTAATAATGCTATGCAATCAGGTCTAACACCTTTCTTCAAGTGAATTATTGCTAGGCGTGAGTCCACATTACAAAAAACCATCATAGCTAATGCAAGACAAACATGGCAAAACCAAAATCGTATGACCTCTGAACTGTTACATTGCTGGACAGTATTAAAATCTTTACCCATTCTTCGCAAATAGTCACAAAGACAGAGTTGGTGTCACACACTGCTTAGACGTTTCTTTGGCAACTATCTGTGTTTATGTAGTGAAAAGGGAAATTGAAATATGAATAAGTAATTAATGTCCTATTCACTACTACTGGACAGCTTGAAATATTTCAGATATTTATCTGAGATTTATAAGGAGATAAACTCTAATTCACATAAAATTAACAGCTACAGCTTGTCAGCACCTCAGGGCAGATCTTTGTTAATATGTCACCTTAGAGTAAATGTAAACCATAGTTTCTGAGTGCTTCATACAATGTTAGAACTGAATGTCAGATACAACTACATGACTCCTTAGCAGTCATTACATGTTTTAATTTTTACCAGATGCCAAGAAATTAATTGACACTAATCACTGATCTTTTTTTGTTAATGGCTGTCCATTTGTTGGGAATATTTTAGCAACATGAAGAGGAAAAAATAGTTGTGATTGGCTAAATAGAGGCTATTTATTTCCTAGTACTTTCATTTCAACTCTTACCTGATCAGTAAGTCGATTCAAGGTATTTTTTTAAATTAAGGAAAGAGAATGCTCTAAAGCACATTTTTATTTTCTGCTGTGGTTTGCATTATACTGATGAGTCTCTGCTGCTAGATATGCCTGTGGAAAACTAGTTTTCAGCAATTAAAAGGTGCATGCAAAGAGATAGGATCGTGGTATAGCATTGCTGATTTTAATGTTCTGAGAGCCTTTCAGACCAAAAAATGTATCATAAAATCAATCTTGTCACTAAGCTACATAATACAGACGTGTAAATCGGTGGTCTGGAAATAGAGCAGAAATCATGCAGAGGCACAAAGTAATCATAATCTTCCTAGAAGACACATGGTGAGATCCAGTTAGCTTAAATCACATACAGGTTTTGGCTAACAGAATTGCTTTCAGTGATGATGAGAGACACCTACTTTCCTGACTGCAGAGAAAATGAAATGCTTAATTTACAAAGACTACTTCAATATACACCCAAAATATATCTATCCACAGTGGGGGAGAATGGACAGCCACTAATTTCTAGGTCTACACAAAGTTAAGAGATGAGCTACTCAGAAGCAAAACAGATTATATATGACCTCACCAGCAGTCATGAAGGCTGAAACTAAGGCAGAACCCATCACAAAGAAGTGTAAAGAAGACAGACAATGCAAATGTCAAAAAAGTTTACAGAACCAGAAGTAGAAAAATCAGTCAAGTTTTAAAACAGAATTTTATCAGGATCTGTATACAGCGCTTAGACTTCCAGCCACCCTGACAGGGAACTGTATAAGGTGGATGCTCATGCAGGACTTTTCTCTCATTTGAAATATGCAGTGCAGAGCCCGGGAATTAAAAAAAAAAAAACAAACAAAAAACCCAACAAAAAAAAAAGAACATATAATAGCAAATAAATGCATGAATAAATGGATTAAGTACCTAAACCAGGTGCACCTATCTTCATCAATATAAAGAGGAGGAAATTTAGAGTGCAAAATGTTTTCCAATTCCTAATTAATTCAATATGCAACTATTTTTGCCTTCTGTGCTATCAAGATCAGATGCCTTTTTCAACATCATAAAATTAAGTCTCAGTAAAGAAATAAAGGAATACCCAAATGAGTAGCCTGTGATTCTTAGTCTGTGATTTCTAGGATCACATAAACTGATGTAATAATTTCTTCTGTCCAAATCTAAGAGTGTCATATCTTTAGGTATTACACATCTCATTTTGTTTGACTCATGGTTTGTTTCTTTATCCCTTTAAATCTTAATATTTAATGCATTTGTATTAGCATTATATATATTTATTTTTGTTTTTTCAGTGGTATCCGGTGAATACACAAATAGCAGTGGGCACAAATTGAAACAAAGAAATTCCATTTACTCTTAAGAAAAAGCTTTTTTACAGTGAGTATGATCAAACCCTAAAAGAGGTTACCCAGAGAGATTGTTCACACCACATCTGGATGTGCCTCTGAGCAACCTGGTCTAGTTGTCCTTGCCTTGAGTAGGGAACTTGTGCTTTATGATCTCTAGAGATGCTTTCTATGTTTAGTTGGTAATAATATTAATACTATGGGAGAGTTGTACTTGTATTTGTATATTTGTGTTGAATTAATTTCAAGAAAGGTGAAAAATCATAATGCAATTTCATGCTAGACTCTAGAAATACTCTATATTGCAGTGCTCACAATAAGTTATTTTGAGTTCGAATGCTTTGCAGAATTGTTTCATTAACGAGGCCCAGTTTGGCAGTTTTTTTTGTACCTAGATGAGAAACATCTCCCCTGTATTTATGTAGCAAGAAAGCAAAATCAAATTTCAAATGTAACTAGGGAGGGCTGCACCATGAAAATGTGGTATGGACTTGCATGAAAAAATGCTGTAGAACAAAGGAGACAGGAAACACGTAGTCTAGAGCAAGTGTGATCTTGGCACTGCGGGTATCTGGACAATGTGAGCAAGTGATTTTTCTCAAGATAGATTTACAGACTAATTAGTCCCATTTCCTCCATTTGTACCTGAGGTCAATATGTCTACTCTTTAAGAACGCTCAGTTTTGGGTAGGACAGCAGAGTGCACATGCAATCCTGATGGGGCGCCAGTCGGAAGTGACTGCAGTGTCTGAGAACCTGTCAGTTCCTGTTGTGCTCTCCTGCCACAGCTCTTGGCTGTCTTTTCATGGCTGTCAAAGAGTCAAACATTTACTGCTTGGCAGCCGGATGGAAAGGAAGTCCCATCTGCTTCCTGTTGCTGGAGGTGGCATGGAGAGCCAATAAAAGCAACTGTACAAAGTGAGACAGGATTTGGTGACCTCTCAGAGTAAAGCTTTGTGTCATCCTGCTGGAAGGCAATCGTTGTTCCTGTGTATAATTAATTGCATGACTAAAACCATACCCATGGTCCCAAAACAAAGAGGATTAGAGGGTTTAAAGGTTTAGATATTCCTGATTCTTGTTTCCATTTTCTTTTGTATCATAAGGTATTTTATGATGTATCATAATGTATTTTATGATACATTACTGGACTTGGATCAGTCAGGGTTGTATCACTCACCTATCACCTCAGAAAGAAAAAGGATTTTACTGATTGTTTAAGATAATTTAATACTTACAAAGAGTTCCAGACAAGTTGATAGCCTTAAAGCCTTCCTCTTCTGGAATGAATATCCTCTGAATTATATGTAGTGCCTTCAGACACCGCTTGAAAACTGTTTCTTGCATCTTAAATCTCTCTCTTTTTCTTTTCTGACTAGTCTTGGACCTTATATTGGTTGGTGTAAATCATCCTAATAATGCCTCTTGACTTACATATTTTTAAAGAGTAGTAGAAGTAGACTGATTTTTGACAGTGTTAAGATAAGTAATTTGCTATATTGCTCTGCATTTCTTGTTGACAGCAGTTTTTTCTTTTTAAAAGCTAGGGATTTGGGTTTGTTGGTTGTTTTGTTTTTGGTTGTTGTTTTTTTGGGTTTTTTTTCCCAGTAGACTTATCATGCTCTTTTGTATTTGAAGATAATTTTTATCATTATCTTTGACTTCACTGTTACTCTTCTCAAATGTACAGTCAACAAAGGATACAGAAAATGTTACCAATGTCAAGTTACCTTATGCTTATATTAGGGAGCTCTTTTTAGCTTTTCCCAGGAAAAAAAGAAACAGGTAAGTTAGTACTATGAATAGTTTTTAAACTAAAAATGTTAGTGTTTAGTGTTTTTACTCTCTTTGTCATAAAAAAAAAAAAACAGGTCACAGACAAAACCACAGTCAGTCTTTTAAAATCTAGATCACGCAAACACTATCAGAGCCATTAATTTTCCATTATAAGCAGTATATATGGATGTAGTGTCTATTTTATCTGGTCACATTTTATCTGGCACAGATGTTTTGCACTGCAGTATTTAACAATACAAGTCTTAAGCAGTGGGGAAGAAATATGGATTCTAGTTGCAGTGTTCTGGATTTTTGCAAATATGGGTGACTCAGCAGAAAAGAAAACCTAGAAACATCTACCAACAGGACACAGGTGATGTAAGCAGTATTCTAAAGGCATAAGACACCATGTAATTCTTACACCTTAGGAGGGACTTGAAGTGGAAGACATGGTCCAGTACTACTTAACATTCCAGTTTTCATCATGGTATGATGTTCTTCAGGGACCCATTCTAGAACTCCATGAGGTATTCAAAGATCGGGGATGTTAATAAAAGAAGAATGGCATCTATGGTCTTCTGGAATTCTAGCAGCCACTTCATTAACAATGATAATTAAATATTATCAAAATACTCAGTGGTTTCATGCTTTTTTGGTATTAGGCTTGAGAAAGATTAGAATTATACTCTCCACCATTTGATGAAGCAAACACTGAACATGTTCAATAGCAGTTTCCAAATCTGTATGTTGGGAGATATAATCATGGCCAAATTGCCTGTCAGATCTCCCTCCGAGTCCAAAACCTGATCTTGCTGAGATCAAGATCAGAAGAGAGAAACTATTAGAAAGATAGGATTTAAAGATGTCTCTGAGAACGGAAGGGATGATTGACACTGGGCTGACTGATAGGTAACTTTATCCTCATGCTGGTGCCAGTTTGAACACTTGAACCAGTTTTGGCACAGACTTCTCTGTGGTGGATAACTGAGGACCAAACAGCAAAGAAGACTTTAAATCAGGGCCACGCAGTTTCTTTTTATTGAAGTATGGGGTATTTCTTGGTGAAGTCACCATCTGAACCTGAATCAAATTGAACTGTGTTGCCCTAGGCTTCTTGTTCTGAAATGGCTTGCAAAGCATTGAAGTGTTTCTGGTCTTTAAACCTGAAGGTTTAGAAGCTCCTTATATCATCACAGTACTTGCCTATTTTCAATGACTGAGATGAAGTAATTTACAATTATTCTGAGTATTTGTACATTTGTTTGTAAAGTAACATTTCTTGTCATTCCTGAGAGACAGAAATTTCTCTTATACATTAACCGGAAGTTATTAATATTTTCTTTTTAAAACTTGCTTCAGCAGATAAATAAATTGAGGTTTAGGTTGAATGGGAGTGAAACAGATCTATGTGCAATATCATCTCATCTCTGCAAGCAATTACATACAACAAAGATATATCTTAAAAAATTAAAACTATGAGATGAGGCTATGAAATTTTAAAATTCAAGATGGTAGGTATTGTCATCTTAAATTTCTTAACCCTGTTGTCCAAGTCTGTCTTTACAGCATCAGTTACAGTTATATTGGCAATCCTTATCCTTGTCATCTGTACCCTGTTTTCATAGCCTACCCATCTCATCTATTATTTCCATTCTACTCAGTAGTACTCCATGACTTACTCCTATCATAATTTACTCCCCTATTTTCACTAAGTTTTTTTGTCCTCTACTTTTAACTCCCTAAATCAAGGGTTGTCACTGGGAGACCCAAAAAAGTGTTTGCTGACTTCAGTGTAGGTGCACAGACTTTGTACTTGGAGCACAAATCATGGTAACATCATGTGCAGTACATTATGGGTATTCCACCTTTGGGGAACTAAGCTGTTAAAATCTGAATCTGTTGAACATGTGTGAACTTCCTTATACACACACGCACACACACACACACACTCCCCACCTCCCAACAGTATGAAATTTAATCAGCTGGGGTCAGATTTCAGATGGATGCCAAAAGGCACATCCTTGATATGAAGTGTGCTTACTTGCTCCCTCTGTCCCAGGTTTTAATCTGAAATGTGAAACATTCAGTTTAAGGTCACTGGAGTCAGTTCACTTGGACAAAACTTCTTTTTCCATAGCCTTGTCCTTGAAAGCAGTCAGGGTATTTTTGCTGTAATATATCCAAAACAAACAAACAAAAAAACAAACAAAAACTCATCCAATGAAGACAGCTAAGATGGAAAATTTTATCTAAAATGATTGAAGCTTGGCAATGATACAAGTACGTGGACAGAAGAGCCATTAAATGGGAGGTGTCAGGAAATCTAAGTAGGTTTTACTATTAGCTTTAGCTTTGAAGTATGTATTAAAACCATTACTTTACAGTTCCCAAGGTGTTAATCAAATGCATTCATCTTTCTCCACAATTGCCTGCAGATACAGTAACCTAGGCAGCAGCTCTATCACAGGTAATGGTGACTAAATGCAGGTGCTAAAACAGTGCCTGTGCTTTGGTCTTCTGATTCTCTAAGAAGCCCACCACTATTCCTATGCTTTATGACCCATGGGATCCATATAAGTCTTGAATGTATACGGTGAGCTGAACTTTCACTGTTCAAATGCTTAGTCAGCATGTTAGGCTGGCCACATGATGGAGAAACACAAGGCATAGAAAGAGCAATCAAAATTACTTCTTGTTGTCACTGAAGGTGACTAATAAGAAGAGATCCTATTTGCTGCTGATAATTATCTTGAAGAGATTCATTTCTGTGAAGGTGGGTTTTTCAGACATCCTTTGGCTTAAGATATGGCATGAAGGGTTAAATGCCAGTAAGATCAATGGAACCGGTCAGTACTGTTTAAACCAACGAGTTTTTAACTTACTATTGCCCATGCTAAAAGTCACAGTTCTGCAGCTACTGCTGCCTAACTTCAGATTTCTCAGGCTTTGAACACCTTTTGAATGCTTCTTTTCAAAAACTCTGAAAGAATAATTTTTTATTCTAAAGATAAAAAAAAATAATGCAAAAACCCTATTTCCAAGAAAAAAAATCAGATTCTGGTCTAAGTTACTTTAAAAAATTGTTTTATTTGAGAAGCTCATGGACATGGGAAATTATCATTTGCTCACAGGACCACAGCACGTAGTATTACAATTAAACCAGAGTATCCAAATGTAAATGAACTGCTTCTTCAGAGTCCACAGGATATTCACATTGGCTCAATTTCTTTAAGACAAGATCCATACCATTTTTGTTTTGCCTTAGTTAGCACAGTTGATATCTCAAAAGTACTGAACAGGATTAATTTTTGTTTGTTTTTGTCCTTTTGGGATTTTTTTTCTTGTAGAACAGCCATCTGTAGAAACGGTGGTTGCATTACTTTTTTTTAGGAATGAAACACAGATACTGAATTTTGAACTCCAGTCCATTTCCATTGTTAACGAAACAAACAGCCCAAGTAAAAGATTTTCTAAACTCCGAAGGAATACTTTCTGTCTCTGTGAAAAATAGTTGAAAAATCAGCTGCTGTAGCTCAGTATTGACATTTCCTGTGTCACCTCACTTCATGAACTGCTGGACAGAAACAACCCCTGAAGTGTGTAAACAGAGGCAAAGATTTCTGGCAGCTGTACAGAATTTATTTGCATCCCAAGATAATTTGTCAGAACTGTAGAAAAATTACCATACTATCCAAATTCTGCCATTCTTAAACCACTTAAATCTTGTTTAATTCGCTGCTAAATTAGTTTTAGTAACAACAAGTTTGTAAACTTTTTATACCAAAACTGTAGACCCTGAAGATGTCAGGAGGTGGGGAAGGTCCGGTTTGCCCAATGCTTGTGGTTTTGCTTTCCACCAATGTTCTGTCACGGGGATCCCAAAACATTTGAGTAGACTACATTCAACTTTAATGCCGACAGTGTCTCATGATCTCACTTACCACATGATCACTAAGACCATTTCACATACCCTGTCATCATATAACATTCCTCTGGAAGGAATGAATTTGTTTACATGGGAAACATCTCATGTATTTTAGGATTTTTTTTCATGTGATACCTCAGAGGAAAACAAAGATATCAGTCAATTTTCAAAGAGAAATACAAACAGACACCAAGTAGCCCTTTAGAAGTACTTTACCTACCTTCAGTACCATCAGAAATATTTACTTTGGCTTTTGGGACGTTTGAAAACAGATCTCCCCTTTGCAGCAAGAAATCTGAGAGTGGCATATACAGTCGTGCCAATAGCCGGTAGTTCAGCATGCTGTTTCTGACAGGGACCTCTATCATCTGCCTCAGAAAATGTTACAGAACCAACTGGCCACAGAAATGCTCTTCTTAACCCATGTTTGGTAGATGTTGATCTGCCTTGAAGCCTAACTCCCTCCACAAACTCCTTTGGGCTTTTAGAAATGCTTATTTTGGATGTTCTTCTTACCCACACATGTCCAAGACTTTTTTTGAGTTCTTCTGGACTCTTGACCTAAATCATACTTCATGGCATGAATCCCAGACTGATTTCATGTTCTTGCTAATTCTTTCATTCATATTCTGCTCTCCACACCACAACTGGGAAGCAAAGTTTAAGGTTAAGCAGTTAGCTATGTATTCCAGCTTTGCACTATTTTTTTTTTTTTAATGTAAAAGGTTGTCACTTGTTTTGCACTAGCAGTGCAAGTGTCTAATATTTAATGTTTGCTTTATGACACTTGATTTAAAAGAGAAGTTTTTTATTCATCACCATTGAAGAAATACCCTCTATTCTGGTAGCTTTGAAACCTTCTGGTGGGAATCCAAAGTTTTGTACCCATTCTGAGTCTCTGAAGTCTTAGGAAATTAAGAAATGTTCTAAGCTATAAATTAAATAATTAGTGGTAAATATATACAACATACTTAATCAATGTAAATATAAGATTTTATTGTTTCTTTGGCCTGAAGATTTTTACAAATGTTAGTTATGAATTATTCTTCTTAGAAAGTGTTGAATAACACTGAAAAAGTATGATAGTAATTTACACTGCATCTACATTCTTTATGTAATACAAATATGATACAGAGCACAGAACTGTGATTAGTGACCTGTATCCACATATTTATTTCCTATTTGCTTTGCAGACTGATGCTGCCTCTATATCCACAGAATGTAAATTGCTTATAAGGCCACTGCTGTACTCGTGGGAGTCATGGGGATATTTGCACTAGAGACACAAAGGCGTGTGTGTCATTTCCTCAGTGATGCACAAACAAGTAGATTTTCATGGGGAAAATGTGCAGTTGGAACCTACCAGCAGCTCAGTGTGGCCAAGCAGCTGCAGAAAATATTAATTTCTATATTATTCATCTGACAGGGTCTGTCTTCTGCAATACCTGACTCATTTTTCCAGCTCCCACCTTCCCTGGCTCACCCATTTTTCAAACTTATCCCCTTCTAAAATAAGCCCATTTAAACATTTTCTAAAGCCAGACATGGCTGGGTTAACCTGTTTTTTTTTTAAGGAACCTGACATTGTCTGTTCTACTTGGTTCTTTTCCTTTTTTTTCCCGGTCTTCATTTTTCATAAGGGTTTCTGGATAAAGACTGTATTAACGTTTGCAAATTGTCTAGCATGTTAGAGTCCACATTTTTGTCAGCATTGAAAAACAAGATATTTTTCAAGTACTACAGTTCACCACCACTGTCTGTGGCTACTGAAACACAGGATAATACACAATCAAAAAATGCAAAAGAGCAGTATGTATCCCTTATTTTTAAAAAATTATGTATCCCTTATTTTTAAAAAATTATTCATTTGGACAGTAATTCCATTCAAAACTGTGTATAAAAAATGCCATCATAGTTTCACTAATTAGTGTTAGCTTGAGTAGAGCCTCAGTGTTTCGAATACTGTGTTATTTAGTTGGCTGTATGTTATAACCTGATGTCCATTCACGGCAGCACAGTGTATCCTTCCTCAGATCACACCAACAGGGGGAGGCTGGCGGTACAACTCAGGGCCTGCATTCTGCAAGTGTGAATTCTCACCTGGTACACCTGAGGTATTTCAGAGAGACGAGGAAAGGACTAGGAAAAAATGCTGGCCACATAATGTTGACCCAGTGCATTCCAGATAAATGGTTCTAAAGCAGAGAGGGCACCTTCAAAGCAAAGAGGAAGAATGAATGTCCTGACAGAGAAGGGGTACTGTGCACACACCAGGACAAAGCACATCTTTCCTTTTACAAAACAGGATCGGAAGCCAGGCTGTGACTCATAGTGAATGTTGCCCCTAGCCAGCTCTAGGGTTGACCTGGAGTCCGCATTCAGTAGGGCTTGGGTGTGGAAAGCACCGACCTGGAAGTGGTTTTCTTCTCCCAAGACTACTCTGCTTGAATTTCTTGACTGCTTCCTTTTCTCCTACAAGGTCTTAGTCTGTGGGATCTTTTTTTCACTAAGTTTGTGTGTCACCTTTCATGCAGAGAGAGAAGGAATGGGGGATGCAGGCGTGACTAGACAGCTAAATCTGTGTGCAGACACACATCCCCCTGCAAGACTGAGGACTGACAGCTGTGCTGCCAGTGTGTCTGGAAAACCACATCTCCATGTGGAGCGAGAAAAAGGAGTTGGCATCAGCATTTCTGTCTAAGAGACAGAAGGAAACAAGGTAGAAGCACAGAGTTCTTCCCTTGCTACATTGGGACAGGAACCTGAGGTCCAGGTGGGAAGGGGGGTGATAATGTAACTACAAAGTTTAAAGGGAGTTGTATCCTAATAATAAAAAAAGAAAGAGTGTTTCAGGGATGTCATTCTTACTGTCTGTGTTGGGGGTTGCAGTAGGTGTTTAAAGTATTGGATGTGATCTTTAAAGTAGTGGATACTGTAAAACTGCTCAAAGAAAGTGTTACTGCAGTCCTTCTTCAGTTCTGCATTACTCGCTGCTGAAATGCAGGCAATTGCATCAAAAACGGCTCAGTAAAGGCTCTTGCAAAGAACCAAGCTTGAAACAAAGGGATGCTGCATCTCAAACAGTCTCAGACAATTAATCTTCAAAGCAGCTAAGAACGATGTTAACAGTGGGCAGCTCCCTCCAAGCTGGGATAATAGTGTACAGGTTTGGACAATACAAGGAGGAGAATGAATTTAGGGTGAGGCAAATACTAGGCTAAATATATAAGAGAATGGAAGACTGATTCAAACTACTGTATATTTTTTCCAGTTAAATCAATAGTACCAAGATTTCATAGAATTTGTTTTGTTTCAATTATTTATTTTTCCTCAGAAAATGTTTGTATTAGTACAACATTCAGGAAATATGGTGGTTTGATCTCCAGAGCACTGAAGAGGTCTACTCCCAGCACAAATGCGTCAAGGGCAACAAGAGATCAAAATGCTTCATAATGACATACTTACGGTCTATTTAGTCAGAATCTGTTGTCCTTTTTTTGACAAATATTCTGTTTTTCATGTAATCCTTTTGAAGTCGTAGGGCTATCCATTGTTTCAGGGATTCAAAATCTGACAACAGAAGAGTTCCTTCTAAGGGGAAAATGCTGATTATTTGTTCCACCCTTGATATTTTGGATAGAATATCTCACAGCCATGCTAGCTGTGATGACTTTTGTTTTCATGATGTTGAAACTGTTGGCTAAAGCCTTCATCTGCGTAATTCAGTATTTGATTTTTCATCTGGAGGAAGGAGAGGAAGGAAGAAAGGGCAGTCTGATCTTCTTCAGCTGAAGTTTTTTTTCACAAATAATAACAAGCATATTAGCTAAAGAACTAAAAAAATAATTAGAGATTCATGTTACTTTCAGAATTCTTTTATAGTGTATGTCGTTAAAAGTAAGGAAGTCTTGATATGGCCAATGCACAAACATTAGTATGTTTGATGTAAACATACGTGGTATCAGTAAGAATTCTTTTTATATACAAAAGGATAAGCAAATCTCTCCGTTTATATATTCTAGGAAAACATTTATTTGCTGAGTACATGCTGAGCATCTTTCCTGCCTTTTCTCAGAATAGGCTCTTGTCTCCCTGTGGTTAGCCAAACTGAATACATGGTTCATGTAGTTTAAGGATTACTTAATTTAACAAACTTCTGTCCTTTGTACTTTTCATTTATGCTGCTGGCACATCACGCCAATGGCCGGATGTGCATTACTAATACAGTGGTTTTCATTTTGATTTTGCCAGTTTCATCTGAATCATATGTGCAGCAATGGATTTTTACTGAGCCTGTACATATAGAAGGAAAGTTTCTTTCTTCCTCTCTTGTTAGCGAAGACAGTACTGATGGGAATAGTGCAAAACTAGTTAAAAAAAACAGAAATAAGGTAGAATCTGGTCATCAACCCCAAATTCTGTCTTTTCAATCTAGCTCCAGATAGGGGAACTGAGCTGGCTGACAGGAACTGCAAAACTTTGCCAAAAAGTTCATCTCTCCTAAGGTAAACAGCAAGGCAATATCTACATAGCTAAAAGTGGCAGAGGAAACAAGTGGGTGAAGTTGTTTTTTATTTACCCTGACCATTTTCATCATGTAGTTTATGAACTGACATCAAAACAATAGGTGTATCAGTAGTTACAGATTGCTATGATAAGGAATCATAGAATCAAGGCTGGAAGAGACCTGTAAAGATCGTTACATTCATCTGTCAACCCAGCACTGCCACTGTAATGCCTAAACCACTAAACCAGATCACCCAGCACCAGATCCAGACCCATCTTAAACATGTCCAAGGATGGTGAAGGAACAAGAAATCTGGGATAATAATAGCAAATAACTTCTTCAGCTTAAAAAGTTTTATTTTCATAAAAGCAATGTACCTAAAACCCAAGTCTAAATCTCAAAGATTCATCTTCCTTTATCTTACTCCTTACCTTCAGCTCCTCTGTCCCCAAACAACTGAGTTCTGTATATATCAGGACTTTAACACAGAAAAATGTTTATGCTACAGCTATTTAAGTTACCTCTCTTGTGTATGTGCTATACACCTCAAGTGTGCTTTGCTGTGTCTATGCATGTTTGAGTTATTCTTACCTGTTAAATTCAAAATCCACACCTGAGGAGCTATTCTTTATAGTTTGCAGTTCCAGTTCAGTCATGGTCACAAATTGGAAGTGAGATTTATTTAGGAATGAGAACAAAGGCTCATCCATCAATATAAAAGCCGCAGGGCTTCCATTTATTCAGCTTTTAACTTTCTTAGTGAGGTACGGAATGAGCCAAGAGGCAGACACAGTAGCAAAATTATTTACTCAGACCAACTGGAATTAGATTAGTTGTTAGGAGACATTGACCTGGGACAACAGCAGGTTTAATGACAGTGTTTATGGGAATATAAGTACATTGATAGGGGCATTTGGGAGAAGTAAGAAAAGACTTTTAAAAGGCTGTGAAAGGGGTTAGATGAGCAGGAAGACTGTTGCAGGCATTCAGAGAGCGGATTGTTCTGCAAATTGGGTTTGACTGTGGCCATGTCTTCACACCCTGCTGTTTGGAAAGGTAGAAACAGGAAAAGTCTGACAAGTCCATGAGCTGGATTTGTTCTACCCATGAGCTGGCTTTATACATCACATTTTTGAGGTCTTTCTAAGCAATATTTCTTCCATAAAGGGACTCACCACATAATCTTTGGGCAAGTTCTACTTTTAGTATGTCATGCTGGTGATCATATCCTGTGATCAACTCTCTGAATTCAGGGCAGTTTCAGAATGAGTCTGACCCCTCACAGGCAGTCACCAGCCCTCACCCTCCAGAAACCTGAGGATGTTGCTGGGGACGTGCTGCTTATCCAACTCCCTGGTTATCAAGTTGCTCAAGGGCACAAGGGTTCAGAGGACTATACATGGACCAGCATTCCTTGGGCTCTGGGGAACAAGAAGAGAATATTAATATCAGGAAACCCAATACTGGTTTGCAGATCATCAGCTGCCATGTACCTATGCATGAACTCACTTGATGGCATCTGTTATGCTAATCCTAAAAGTTACAGATATCTGACCTAATTTCATAAGACTGGTCTTCATTACCACTGTCTGACTAAATCTCTCGAGAATGCTATAACCTTCAGGAAAGATAAACCACAGGGATGGAAAAGGGAATGGAAAATGGAGAGCTGCCTGCAGTGAAAGATGAAAGGGAAGATTAAGAAGCCTTCCTCAGTAAAGGGGCAGTATACATCAGAGACTAACCCTGATCTGTCTAAAGAAACAAATCCAGGAACGCACTGCACAAGAGACATTATGGTTGAATAGGAGGAAGAGCCCCTATGTGGTGGTTGCCTGCTGTACAAGAAGTAGATGTGAATAACTTCTCAAGAAAGAGGAAGAAATATCTTTCAGGTGAATAAAAAAGTAACAAAGTGGTAAGTTTGTTTAAAACAGACACCCTGACTTATTATGAAAATTAATATTGAAATTGGATGAAGACTCAGACTTAATAAGAATAACACCGTTGCCCTAAAACTGTCTCAGAGGAAGCTCTGATAATCAAACTAAACTTTAATACTTGCTGCTTCTGCTACCTTCAGCTCTGTCCAATTTACTTTGAAATTACTGACACCCATCCCACCAGATTTTTATGTTAGCAGAATTCAAGAGGCAAAGTTAAAGTTCTTTATTATTAGACTCAAAGATGTCATGCTACCAGCACTACAGGGGCTGTGAAGGTGCAGGGATATATGAGAGGCCAAGCTAATACAGAGAGACACGTAGTTTCCTTGGATAGCTGAGAAAAACAGATAAGCTTTACAGTTCACATGCCTTTCCCAGTCAGTGCTCCAACAGTCAAGCTGGGTGAGGGTGGTTCAAGCATTCAGTTCATATTGATGCCTGAAATTGCTAAGCAGAATTCTAGAGCCTGGTTGCTTGCAGCACTGGCTCCCTCCACCTGCTGTTTGCTTTGTCTCCTGCAATGACAAGATAAGCCACCACTGAAGTACTTGTGCATATGAGCTGGGGGCAAATGCAGCCAGTGCTTGTCTTTCAGTGCAAAATGCATTCAAATCCACGAAAGAAGATCACTATAAAAGATGTTGGTATTTATTTTATGGCATTACTAGTACAGCAGCTGCTGGACGGTATATGACATCATTTGAAATGTCTTCAGTCAAAGTTGCTATTTGTTCTGAGCACTGATTGCTTGGATAAACCTTGTGAAAAGTTTTTGTGTGCAGTATGCATAGAGTATGATCTGGGGAAAAATAGTAGTTTCATAAAAAATGCCATTAGTTTGAATAGAGCCATAGCTAGAAGTAGTTCCTTGGATGTTTCAGGTCAAATAAATCGGCCAGGCTGTTAGCCTTGAAATTAAACCTAAGTAAACAATACATTTTGAATAATTTGGATGTTAACTTCTTTTCCTCCTCACAGAATAACCAAACCATATCCCACCTTTCTCAGTTGCTTTTTGGAAGTATTCAGACATTCTGTGATACAATTGAACTCTAAATTTTATGTGAGCAATTGGCCTTTATTTTAGTATGTTATTTCATTGTTAATGTCAGATGTCATATGGATTCATTATCACTTTCAAACAGGTTAAGTATAAAAATTATTTACCGCAAAGAGTCTTGGGCTCTGTGATTGTAAACCCAAGAGCTGTCTGCACTGGCACATTTAATACAATATTTTGTTTTCAGTGGAAGTTTAAACCACTTCATCCTTGCTTTGATATTCATGGATAGCATCAAAAACAAGGGACACAAATATGAATTTAGCTTGTAATGGGAATTATTGCAGAATCAGCATCAGTGAATCATTACAGAGTTTTTTGTAGCATTCAATCTTCCCTGCTGGATTGTTTGATTCAATATTTTGTCCATAATTAAAAAAAAAAAAAAAAAAAGCCACTATACTCTGTGTTTTGTGTGAAAACATTCTTGATAGATGGAATTTAGATTTTTCACTCTTCCAGTCCTAGCTGCTTTTCTCCCAGATGCTTCTACAATGGTGACAAATTAGAAAAACAGGTTGTAACCTGAAGTGAGCAGATTTACCCAGTCCATGTCTCCTACGTACTTTCAGATAGTAATCTGTTATTGTACAAATTATTTCTTTTGAGTCCTTTGGAGTATTCTTTCTTAGATCTCATGAATTTGCAAGTCTGTAAAATTCCCCCTATTGGTGGGTCAGGTGAGGAATTTTATTTTTCTAGTGCTTAATGAGGGTATTGTGAGGGTACACAAACCGTCAGAGTCTGCCACCATTTACTTTGCCACTAACAAAGGGTGTGGTAGAGAAGTGATTGCAAACCCCATACACTGCAAATTCCAGCATAAAGTTCTGCACAGTGTCACAGTCGGGCAAGATCCACCCTGGCCCTTACACTCCACTGGGAGCAAAATTGTGTCTATGTTTTGATTCTTAAGGATTTCTCTGACAAGGGATCAAGTGCAGGAGAAGACCGGCCATTAAGAGTTAAATAGTGCAGAGTTGAGCAAGCTGCACACAGATGGTAGATACAAAGTGAAGCTTTCAGACCTCATAAGATTGGATGGGTCAGCTTCGCCATAATACACTAGATGAGAACATTGCAGTTCATTGTGGAACAGTTATATACAAACTGTGCATTCCATAAACTGAGGTGGAATAAGGCGCAATAAAGACATCTCTAAGTTATTGTCTGGGTTCAGTACCCATTAAAAATACCTTTTGGAAAGTGCTTTTCAGAAACCAGAGGCTGAAAAAACACCCTTATTTTATAACTGCATTTTATAAACTGATTTTATAAGTCTACTGCAGGAACAGATTTATGTAAGAGCTCCAGCAGGCTCTCTTCTTTGCCTTGTATAGGTGTGTGATTGTTTTCTGAGCTCCTAAGCTTGTCACAGTCCCATAGGTATGGGCCTTGAAACTTACTGTAGGTCACACTGCTGTCAACTCAGAAATGCAAATGTAGGCTACAGTCTCTTAATTAAAAAAATAAATAAATCTGTTAATACTTGGGGAATGACAGTGACCTTTGAACAAAATCTGTTTTTGATAGTACCATCTAGTGTGCAGTTTAAATGATCCCCTTGTGCTGTACAGCTGGCCTTAAAGTGGCTGACATGTGTAGAGGTTCAAAAAAGTAAACCAGAAAAGGGAGAAGTTGTGGTACAGCTGGTCAAGAGAGCAGGGGTGCTAGGGCTGTGGGTGAGCTCACAAAGTGGCCTTCAGAAGAGAAGTATAAATGCAGCTATTTAATACACCACACTGATTTATTCTTGCTCTCTGGAAAGGTAAGATGGCCTTAGATTCAGCATTGTTTAATCACAACCCTGGCCCAAAATTAAAAATTTAAAATTTTTGTAAAAGCTAAATATCTGTAAACTAGAGATCGCTGTAGATGTCAATAATTCATCAGACAAAATGCATAAATCCCTCTCATAATGTGAGAGGTATTTCTGGGAAATCACAAAACCTTTCAAAAAGATGCTGATGAAGTTCTGCTTGTTCATGCTACCAGATGTCACTCTAGTTCTTACAGGAGCCAGGACAGGTGGTAGCTTTCCTCTAGAGGAAGTTAATCCCAAACAACCTCTCCAGGGACATTTCAAGAAGAGCCTGGTTTAAGCAGGCAGCTTTCATAGAATCACAGAATCATTAAGGTTGGAGAAGACCTCTTACGTCATCAAATCCAACTTTTCACTTAGTGTTACCATGTTCACCACTAAACATGCACCCCAAGGTGCGACATCCCCACATTTTTTGAGCAGTTCCAGAGGCTGTGATTCCACCATTTCCCTGGGCAACCTGTTCCAATGTGGGACCAACCTTTCAATGAAGAAACTTTTTCTAGTGTCAGACCTCAACCTCTCCGGCACAACTTGAGGCCATTTCCTCTCATCCTGTCACTTGTGACCTGGGAGAAGAGGCCAATCCCTACCTGGCTACACCCTCTTTTCAGGCAGTTGTAGGGAGTTATAAGGTAACCCTTGACCCTCCTTTTCTCCAGGCTAAATGGCCACAGGTTCCTCACCTGCTCCTCACAGAACCTGTGCTCCAGACCCTTCATGAGCTTCATTGCCCGTCTCTGGACTTGCTCCAGCACCTCAATGTCTGTCCTGAAGGGCCCAGAACTGGACACAGGATTTAAGATGTGGCCTCACCAGTGCTGGTAACAGGGGCTGGATGGGTATATCTTGTAGTTCTATCCACTGTGAATTCAGCAAAATAATGAACTGAGATTTATGGTTTTTAATGAGGCTCCAAGGGCTTTTTTGGAGGATGTAATTTCCATTTGTTGTGAGCTTTACAGCAAGGGAAGCATTGCCTTTGTAAGCCCTGCTCAAAGCATGACAGAAACTCTACAGACCCAAAGGATGTGACCTTGAATTCCTTCCCCTAGGTGCTCTGCCAATGGGAGGGCTTGCTGCACTGGACTCTCGTCATCACTGTGAGTTTGTGGGTGTCACCATTAATTGCTAACCTTAACAAAACTGAAAATACATTTGCACTCTCCTTTTCTTAGAAACCCAGATACAAGAGGTACTGACTTTCATAAAGTGCTTTGGCAATATGCATTCCCTAGTTTATCCCATCAGATTGGACTACAGCTGTGTGGGACATGCTGTACTTCCTCAAGGGCACTCTTTTATACAAGCCAACAATATCAAAACCTCGTGAGCAGCATGAGCCAGGGCTGCATATGCTTTCAGACTGCACATCCATTTAATCACCAAGTGCTGCAGTGTCTCTGATTAAACATGGTACATATTTCTGATTTTTTAAATGTATTATGTGGTCCCTTTGTGAAATGCATATTATCTCCCATGGACACATATCACAGGGAGGAGTGGGTATCAGCAGCAGCTCAATACCCAAAGCTGTGATGACATAAGCTGCCCTAGCAGGTTAATTTACTTTTGTTTCTGCCAGGTTTCATGTTTGTGCTCTGAAGTTTGGAGGTACTAGAATTCATCAGTGAAATATTCACAAATGTTCAGTAAGAGAATTTACGTTTCTTCAACTATACTAAAAGAAACAGCTAAACTTTTAATCTTTTTTTTTTCAAATGGGAAAAAAGGTCAAGTATGAAGCAACAAGGAAAAGAAAATAAATTTGAATAAGATCATTAAGGTCATAAATTCTGGCTAAATTTGTAAGCAAATTGATCTGCTCCATTTAGACAGTTATTTGGTTCTTTTTTGCCTGTCCATATATTAAAAATAGAAAATGCCCAACACATTTAATATGGACACTATGCTTAAGGCAGCAAGGTACCTCTATCAAGGCAATTACTACAGATCTATTTATCAGCAGTAGTAACCTCTGTGTAATTTCACACACAAAGTCTTGGTTTACCTATTTGGTATCGGATGCTGCTGTCTGGAAAGAGCATCTTCCCTGTTTAGGCAGCAGTCCTGTAATCTGAGCAGGCTGAGGAAAATCAAGATTACTGGTTAATCTGCTAAGGTTCCTCCTTGAAGTCATCTTCTAGACAAATTCAGGAAGCACGGGTATTTGCAGACAAAGGTGGTAAATATTAAACGAACATTTTTGAGATTATTGCAAGGAATTTATTCTGTATGACAGACAAAATTAGGAGATGTTTCAGACTTGCAACTCTTGAGCACTCTCTATGGAGCTGTTACTGACCTCAGAGTGACAGTAACCCTTTGGGTTCCTGAATTTTGCACCTTTATAAGTACTCGTCTCACTATCTCAGTCCTCTACTTTTGTTTGTTTATAATAACATTAAAAGAAAGCAGTCTTGGCACTAGAGACATGAATAAATTGCTTATTTGAAAAAGAAATTAGAAACTTTTAATTCAGACTTCACAACTGTTTAAAAATCCACAATGACTTATTCATCAAAAATCTATTTAGTTCCTTTTTAGATGGAAAGATGATAAAATTCATTCACAGCAGAGAAAGAAAGTGGCAAGCTACAGATTAACTTGCTGGGGATGCATAACACATTACAAGTTATACAAGCAGCAAGTGGGAAAATACTGAGCTTTTATGTGACATGTTCCAAGAAGAAATATAGCTCACAAAGAAAGAGATTAAACATACAATTGAGTTGACATAATACACTGAATGAATTTACCAAATTTATCATATTCAGTAGAATAAAGAAAATGTAATATAATGGGAGCCAACCATACTGAACAGGGTAAAAGTCTTCATGAAACTGATATATAATTCACTGCACCAGTCCAAATTAATGAGTCAATAAACAAAGCAACTGAATTACACTTGCATCAAGCATGTGGAAGACACTGAATCTAAAAGACCACAGGAACTGAGGAACTGTGCAGTAAATAGATTTTACTTTGTAAGCTCTATAGGTGTGTTGTTTTTGAACTATGTATCAGTTTTATGAAGACTTACCCTGTTCAGTACACTTGGTACCCATTATATTACATTTTCTTTATTCATGTTACTCTCCCGTGGCAATAAAAGATGTGTCTTTTGTTACAATTCTAAATGAGGGTTCTTACAATCTCAGATGGTAAGAAAGGTTTGTGCCCTATACAGTCTTGTTTAGGAAGGGTCTGAAGGGAAGTGATGATGAGTTCATAGAACTCAGGAGAAATTAAATTAATTCAATTTCTTTCAACCTTGTTACACTGTTAATCTTGCAGGAATTGCTTTTTCCTATCCTTACCAAGATTTCGCTTTTTGTCCCTAATTTGTTTACATTTTTACTTGTTGTAGGCTATTTGTAATTTCAACATTCTAACAAAAATATCTGAAAGAAAAGTTCCTGGTCAGTGCTGCTATTTATGGTTTTCGTTCCTTGAAATGGTAAAAAGATGTACTTGTGTTAGGCAATTTTTCCCCCGTTCATTTTAGAGCTGCAGTTACAATACTAAATTTGTCTATCTAGATCTTTTAAATAACAATGAAAAAACCTTGTGACAGTCCAGCTTTTGGTAGCAGGGCAGAGTTCTGGAGCACAGAACTTTTATCTCCACCTTCAGCACCTCTATCATCACCAGAACAGATTGCATCTCCACCTTCAGTACTGACTTTTGTGAACATGGGGAGAAGGTTTAATTGTTCTGTGTCTCTGTTCTCCCACCATTAACATGGCAAAATCAAACTATCAACAATTTTCTTAACATTTCATATAGAGATAAAAAATTCTGGAGAGAGACATATTAAATTCTAATAAAAACATTACAATTCCAGTGTGCTGGGGAGATTGGCTTTTTAAAGCATCCTTAAAAATCTGAATAGTATTCCAGAGGGAGGCTGTGTGACCTGTGGAAACTGATTATTCAAACTAATTTTATTTTTTCTCTTCTTGTTGATAATTTCTGTACTTTCATTCTTTGTTGACACAGTTCATTGTATTTCATAGGAAGACTTCATTTTCATTACTGTACAATGTAATCTATAGTGTTCTGATATATAATCATTGTTGGAAATAATTTAGAGGAAAGAATTTGCTAAATTAATTATTTGCCTTATACCTTAGTGTACATTTTAGCAAGAGTCAGTCATAAAAGATATCTGAAACCCAAAAAAAAAAAAAAAAAATCCCAAGGGCAATATACCTCAATGGAGACTCCTGGAAATGGCTCATAATTAATGTAGTCCTTAAATTATTTTGGGAAGGGCCACTATCAAAACAAGAACATTTTGATACCACTGTTATATGATATATATGATATGATATGATATGATATGATATGATATCTCGCTTACTGCAAAAGAAGCCTAGAGTGAGAAGATTGGCTGAATCAGTGGGAAGTGCTTTTGCCATAGTCACACAATTAAATTTCAGGTCACGGCAGAACCAGATATAGAATTTCTGGCACAGTGTCTTACAGACTAAAAAGCTGTTATAAGTTTAAGACCTCCTACCATGATCTGATTTCAGGCAGCTGTGTTAGTTTAACACTTCATTATTTTTTGTTGTGGAATGCGATAAAATAGAGGTGGTGTATTGAATTTTCTCCTTACAAGAACTTTGTAGCTTAGGAACATTACTCAAGTTTAAGTATTTTCAGAAAAAAACAATGTTTTACATATGAACAGAGAGTTACATGCTTAAGCCATTGCCCCTTGATTTTTGTCTACTCTATTTGCACATAATATTTACACGATAATGTTTAAACCTTGCAAAGCATTCATCTTTGCTAGGATACATGTTTGAATAAATATATGAGTGTTCATAACAGAATGAACTTTGTCTTGATAGAAGATTTTTCTTTCTCTCATGATTAAATCCAGGAAATAATTTCATATGACAGAGAAATTAAACAAAAAAAATTACTTAAAAAAAATTCTCTTCTCCCAAGAAAAGCCTGAGGCTAAAGTGTTTGTCAAGTTTAAAACTCAGGGTCTGGAGCAGGTCAGATCTGGAGCAGATTAGGAAGAGTGTCAAAGAACAAAACCAAGCACAACTGCTTCTTGTTTAGAGTGGTAGCCCTTTGGCTGAAGCTTCTGTGTAGTTTCTGACAGCTTGTGTATAAGAAGACATTTTCTGAATAAACAAATTATATGACTAAATTACTTATGATTGCTCATAAGTGATTTCTACTCTGAATGCAAAATGGGTGTGTTTCTTTTTCAAAACAGTCATGTTATTATTGTAAGCTTTATTGCTTTCTTATTCATTGCTGCTTGCTTTCTCTTCTTGGATTCACATATTTTGAAGTGTTCAATGACCAACATTGAAGCAGAAGATGAATATATTATCAGCCTAAATAACCCAGAATCGTTAACTTTAAACTTGACAATGGGATATGAGCCAGCATCATCTATGAAACAATGTTTTTTCAAGGAAATTAAAACAACAGGTTCTAGATGTTATAGGGGTAAAATGTAGGGCCCAAAGGTATAGCAGTTCTCCATTAAGGAATTATTTGAACTAAATATACAGGTAAATAGCAAACTACAGTAGGCATTATATGGATGTAATATTTTATCTTACTACTACTTAATTTTTTTTTTCTGGGCCTAAGGCTTTTCACAGGAAAACGCAACAAATTTTAAGAGGAGTTTTCAGTATTTCCTGGAATTTCATTAAGTGCTTTAATGTAATTCCCCATTCTCTACAAAAACCCCAAAATACCAAAACAAATCAAAACAAAATGAAAAAATCAGTACAAAAAGAACTAAGAATTCTAGCTAAGATGATAGGGAAAGAAAATAGTTTCTAAAGGACCCAAATAGCAATATTGCAGAAGATTGATTTGTTAGTCACACTGAATGAGTAATCAGGAGACGTCTTTTGCTGGTGGCACAGAAAAAAGTGACCCTCTTACAAATTAGACAGATTTGTTTATGCTTACTAAAATGATAAATTAGAGACAAGAAACATCCTAAAATTATGAATTAGAGACCAGATACATCCTATATGTTCAACATTATCCACATTCATCTGAAATTCAAATATGCACAGTGGCTTCTATTAAAAAAAAAAATAGTTAGGCTTTCACACCTGGCATAGTAAACACTGACAGATATTGTACGGGGTGCCATGACATTAAATGTTTTGTAGTGAGTAGAGGCTTCCACATGTAAGCACTGGGTTCTGTTGTCCCTTCATCTAAACAATAGAAAAAACCCTGACAAAGTAACATGGAACTTCCAGAAAAATGATATGAGATTTGATATTAAGATGTATTTAGCATGATTATTTTATAGAATAGCACTAATGAATCAGGAGTTGTAAGCAGACATCATTTTCATTTCTGAATCAGAAAATTACAAAAAATAATACCAGCCACCAGTGCAAAATGTTGATGCAAACTCCTCACCCAATGTTGTTTGTGCAAGGTATTTCATGTTCATTTTTACGACCAAAAGCCCTTCTGCAATATCTAGTAAGTTTCAGATCCTGAATCCTGTTTTAATACTATATTTGATGTCAAGTCACTGAGCATCCCTACTTCTATTTATCTACAAACTTAAGTCTTTCTTATTAAATTCTTATTAATTTCTTATTTTTAAGGGACCATTGAGAAATAATTAGATTGATTTAAAATGGAAGGAAATTTAGTAGTAGAAAGTACTAATCTTGCTAATAATGAGAATAACCTCTGTCATATGGATATGCAGTATCTGGTTATAAGAAAATAGAGAAAAAAAATCGGCATAAGTTAATTGCACTGCAAGTCCTGTAGTTGCTGTGGCTATGAAGAAAAGACAAACATCATCCTGAGATATATCCAGAGGGTTATCTTCTGGAAAAGAGCCTGCGGAAGCCTTAATCTAGAAAACTGTATGCAGTTCTACTCATTTATTTTTAGGTGCATTTGTTTAAATGAAATATAGATGTAAAGGAGGCCTGCAGTGGTAATCAAGGAGATGGAGAGATTGTTGGACAAAATGAGAAGAAAAGGCTTGGCTCATATACCCTAGAAAAGTGAAGACTAAGAAACAACAGTTGCTCTCTATAAATGTATTGGGGTGGTGCATTTTACCAGAAAAAGAGAATAACTATTAAAAACTTGTCATAAAAAACTTAGGCGGGAGTTTAGAATAGAATTTATAACCACCAGAGGTACAAGACTCTAAAAGAAGATCCCAGTAGGAGTAATGTAGGTAGACATTGTAACCACTTTTTGATTCTTGCCTCAAAAGGACTACATGACATGCAAGAGCAAGAGATTGATAAGCTTTTATACTGTCAGATGTATAAAATTAACATTATAATTCCACCTAAATTTCAGTTTAAAAAATTGCATTTTAGTGAGAGACAGGAATATACTTATTTGAATAACGGAGGAAAATTTGAGAATGCACATGATTTTAAAGGGGGAAAAAGTGAGAAGAACTGCATACAACTTCCTAGGTGAATGCTTTCATGGGATACCTGATATTTGCTAGAAAATACATCTCTGGATACATCTTAGGATTGTGTATTCAACAGAACTTTCATTCGTTTTATAGAAACTACTGGTTTGGGTTGGGAGGGACCTTAGAAATCATCTAATTTCAACGCTCCTGCTGAGGGCAGGATCACTTTCCGCTCGACCAGGTTGATCAAAGCCTCATCCAACCTGGCCCTGAACACTTCAAAGAAGGGGACATTCACAAGGTCTCTGGGCAATCTGTTCCAGTGACTCACCACCATTACAGTGAAGAATTTTGTCATAATATTTAATCTAAATCTCTCTTTTAATTGAAAACCGTTACCCCTTGGTCCTATCCCCTAGTAAGAAGTTCCTCTCCAAGTCTTTTGTAGGCTCTCTTAGGGTGCTGAAAGTCTGCTGTAAGGTTTCCCCAGGCCCTTCCCTTCTCCAAACTGAACAACCTGAACTCTCTCAGCCTGTCTCCATAGCAGAGCTGCTCCAGCCCTCTGATTATCTCTGTGGCCTCCTCTGGACCTGTTCCAACAGATCCTCATCTTTCTTGTGCTCAGGGCCCCAGAGCTGGACACAGCACTCCGGGTGGGGTCTCACCAGGGTGGAACAGAGGCGCAGAATCCCTTCCCTTACCCTGCTGGCCACACTGCTTTGGATGCAGCCCAAGATGTGGTTGTCCTTCTGGGCTGCACGCTCAAATTGCCAGTTCAAATGCAGCTTAGCATCCTTCAGAAGCCCCAAGTCTTTGTCTGCAGAACTGCTCTCCATGAAATCTTCTCCTAGTGTGTGCTTATGTCTGGGTTTGCCCCAACTCAGGTGCATCACCTTGCACTTGGACGACACATGGAAGTTCTCATGGGTCCACTTCTCAAGTGTGTCCAGCTTTCTTGTCCTTTCTTCAGTCACAAATAAGACAAACAAACAGTTTCTGATCAGCTAACCTTGTCTGGGGCTTTTCTTTCCTCTTCTTTTTTACTACCAGATGCAGCTTGGTGCTTTTTTATGTTTTCCATGAGAAAGACATTATGATGCAATGAACTGTCTGAAGACTATGATTATTATAATACAGGGATAATATTTTAGAACAACACATTATTGGCTCCATTCATGTAACTTGGAATTGTTTTATTTAGAATGTTTATAAATGAATATGAAGAAACAAGAAGTTACTTCAATGCCAATATTTGTTTGTAGTGTTTGAGAGTGATTGTATCCATCGTTGTCCATGGATATTAGCTAATTGACCAGCATTTAGTCCAGTCAGCCTGAGCTAATCTTGGTAAGCTGTAGGAAGTAATTGTATATATGCAGTGACTCTGCCTGTCCTTCTTATTCTATGTTTCTGTTTTTCATAACTTACATTTACCAAATATTCTAGTGTTGAGGCCAGGCTGCTGTAAAATTATCACACTCCAGTATTGCTGGGGAAAGCTCTTCCCATCTTTGGCTTACAAATGTCTTTGTTCTACTTTAAACACAGACACCACTTTTTCCATTTTGAGATAAATTGTTTGTACATATTAATGAGCCTTTGAATTTAAATTAATCCAGAGCCCAAAGCTGGTACGGAATGTGATACCTGACACTTAAGCACTGCATTTTGGCAGCATACAAGCCAAATTGAATTCTCACAAATGTCCATGTGAGTTTCCAGATGCAGTTGAAGATTTGGATTATTTTGCAAGAATTAATTGGAACCTACATATTTCACAAGCAGTTTTATGCCCTCTATCATCCTGCCACAGCTCTGCCCAGCAGAAGCATTTGAGCTTGATCAAGAGAATAGAAAAAAGAGTAAGTCAAAAAAGAAAGAGCAAGAATGAGTAAAGATAAGGGTTTTTTTATTTCGGGAACTTTCAGCTTTGATTTAGTTTTTTCTGTCTCTTTTTTGGTCATATAGTATCAAAATTTAATTTTCTTGTATGTTCATGAGAACATGAACCTCTTTACCCAGACTGTGAAAAAAACAAAACAGGAGAAACTGGCATTTGTAAAAAAGGAAAATGTTGTTGGATTTTTTTGTTGTTGTAGAGTTGCTTTGTTGATATGAGAGCATAGAAGCAATATTTAAATACCAGGTTAAATATTGGGATATATACTCTGCTTTTATATGTCAGATTTTACAACAGAAAAACATGTGGTTGCTTGCATTTTAGTAGGTAATGTGTGACAGAATCCCTGGAGATCCAAACTATCACTTCTCTTCTCCAGAATACAAGATTTCAGTCATAACTTATTTTCCTCAAGATCCCCGCCATCGGTACTAAAAACATCTATTTATTACACTCAGGATATGAAAGATATGTATAAAAATCTAATGTCAAGGTTTCTTCTGTTTGTTTTTAATTCCAAAGGAAGGCTCTCATTCTTTCTTGCGTGGGGATTTTGAGGAAGATGACAAATAAATTACAAAGCTTGAGAAAATTGCTTCCAGACAACTCCAGAAAAGAACAAAAAGCCACTGAAACCATTTGACTCAGCCTTGGTTTCTTCCAAAGTTTTAAAAAAAAAAATCCATCTGGTCTCAGAAACAGAGGATTAACTTTAGAAAGAACTGAGATTGTGATGAATAAAATACAGGGCAAATTAAGAAGCTTTGCTTGTGTTCACACGGGTGAACAACATAGGCACCTGATTGTGACCGTTCCATACCTAAAGGCTGCCAACAAGAGAGCTGGAGAGGGACTTTTTACAAGTTTATGTAGTGACAGGACAAAGGGGGATGACTCCAAACTGAAAGAGTGTGGGTATAGGTTAGATATTAAGAAGAAATTCTTTACTGTGAGGGTGGTGAAGCACTGGAACAGGTTGGCCAGAGAAGTCGTGGATCCCCAATCCCTGGAAATGTTCCAGGCTGGGTTGAATGGGGCTTTGAGCACCCTGGTCTAGTGAAAAATATCTCAGCCTGTGGCTGGGGAGTTAGAACTAGATGGTCTTTAAAGTCCATTCCAACATAAATGGTTCTATGATGCTATGACTTGAATCAAAAGTTGAGGAGTTTGGGGTGTTTTTAGAAGTGTTTATATTCAGCTCTTATAAGAAAAAAATATATAGAGAAAATCCCAATATGGTGGTACAGTTTTCTGTATGTGGACAGCTCTGTTAATCTCTCTCACAACTGTCTCTTCAGATGTTTTGTGTTGACAGCTCTGCATTGCAAAACATGCAAATTACATCAGCATATCATCAGATCATGTAACTAATGGAGCAAAACAACTAATAGGGGAAGGGTTGCACATCTGCTTGCTGCATTACTGTCCCTTGGCTTCCTCCTGTCATGACCTAAAATACTAAAGGCATCTAGGTAACAGGCTGCCAACAGAGTCTAGCAGATGGGAGTCAGAACACTCCAGAGATGCTTCAGAACTGCACAGTGTAGTGGTAGCATGTGTGTCTGGTTGGGAGAGTAATCCTGGGAGACAATGTGAGAGCCTCATACTCCATGCTTGAGACCTGACATCTGGTTTTCAGGTGGGAGACTTCTTCATGAGAGACTTCTTCATGATCATACCAAGAAAGATATTAATATGTTCAATATTTCAGTAACAGCCTCTTTGGAGAAATTGTACTAACATTTAGTACAAAAACACTGATACTTTTTAGCCAGCTATGCTGAAAAATAGTACAAAATGTAGAGGTATAAGAAAATGCCCACCCTGCCCAATCCACAGTATAATCTCCAGCAGAAATGTATCATTCTTGGAAGCTGGATGCACAATGAAGTGAAAGGACTTGCCCACGTAGCTGGTCAGGGATAACACCAGGCATAAAACTGTCTAATGCCACTCCCCAGTGCTACTGAAATAGTGGACCAGCAGTTGTCTAAAACCTGTTCTTGCTTATTGAAATTGTGAGAAGCTGTCTTACTCTAGACATGTTCCAGTTTTTGAAAATATCAATTTTTCTTGGGGGATTTGATTGCGATTTTCAAGCATAAAATTCAAACTCTTGCTATATTTAAAATAAATGATGTTGCAAATGAAAAATACATGTTCTCTCCTTACTAAGCTACAAAGTCAAATGAAAAATGGAAGGTTTTCCTTTTAGCCAATTCTTCTCAAACAAGAAATAAGCCCCAAAGAGAAACAGCAGGGTTGGCTCCTTCAAAAGCAATGGCCTGAGGCGAAGCTAGAGCCTGGTAGTGCTGCTTTCATCTGGTTCAGCTCAAGCAAACAGATGCACTTCTCAGCTGAGGAATGCAAGGCCCTTGCCACCGGGTCAGGTCCTGGGAGGGGAGTGTTGGCAAAGCCCTTTCACTCCACTTTAACAATGCAGTGGAAAAAAAGATATCCGCCCATGGACTTGCACACACGTGCCCGTCACACACACGTACAAACAGTATGTGCACACACATGATCTTCTCAGCGTTTGCCGAGCTACCCAACCTGCTTCACTTTCCTCTTGGGTTTTTTCATATAATCCATCTAGGCAGACTTCTCTGAGCTGGAAAGGAAGTATCAATAATGAGAGTTTCTGTCTCACTGGAACAACACCTGACAGCTTTGTATCAATTGCCTGTGCTGCTGGGTAGCCACTCCTACTTCACAAGCACATTCTTCTGGCATTATTTCCATTGTTATGAATTTTTAGCCATCCTTCTTTGCCACCTGAAGTGAATTGACGTTAGTTTTGGAAGAAAAAACAAGGCAGAAAAAACACAGTTCAAGTAAACCTATTTGAACCTTCAAAAATATTTGTTGAATTATCAAAACAAAAATAAAAAAACCACCACATGTTTCAGGAGAGGTTTGGATTAGATATTTGGGGGGAAAAAAAAAAATCACTGAAAGGGTGGTTAGACATTGGAATAAGTTGTCCAGGGAGGTGGTGGAGTCATTGCCTCTGTAAGTATTCAAGAGGTGCCTGGATGTGGGTCTTGGGGATATGGTTTAGGGTTGATTATGGTGGTGCTGGGTTGATGGTTGGACTCGATGATTTGAAGGCCTCTTCCAGCCTTGATGCTTGTGTGATCCTGTGATATGTAAGAAAGTGTTTTATAATTTACTGTGTAATCATAGAGACATACATCCTATAAATCACTGGAACTGCAAAGGGGATATGACAAGGGCAGTGCCAAATGGCGCTGGGATACGGTTAATCACAATTCTCATCTAAGTTATTTTTGAGCTGTGTGATTTACGCTGAAAGAATCCTTAAATCAGGTTATTTATCTGAGTTCCCTGCAGTAACCTACTGCAGTGGGGCACTTAGAAACTCAGGCCTACATTTTCTTGAAAAGTCTCATTGCTTTCTGGCCAAGAATTCTTAGGGGAAAACCCTGAAGATGCAGATGAGGACTCTCTTTCTGGTTATCAGCGACAATAAATCAGCAAATGCAAGGTTGTAAATAAGATATTTGGAATGAGTGAGCTTGATAGCTGATTCTGTGAAATCTTATTTCCCAAAACAACTAGGCACAATTATTTCCTTAGGCAGAAGGTTCATATCCTCTCAGTCCCATCTCCTTTATTTTACCAGCTGTTCTCCCTGCTTGTGTGGCCTCAGCAATGCATACTATATCCTTTGTTACATCGATTCTCCCTAAAGCATGAAAATGTCTTATTAGGTTTAATTTTGGTTCAGGAGCTTAATAGCCCTCTTAGAAAGCAGCAGAGTGCAAAACGGACACTGTGTGACAGTGCTTTGTACAGTCACCCCATTTGGAGGCTGCACCAGACCGGCTGTACTGGGATGCAAATGCTCATTCCCACCATAGCTCAATAGAGCTGGATGCAAGCTGTTGGTCATGCTTTCCCTCACCTTCCCTTTGCCACTCAAGGTATGCTTTGGTATCAGCACAGCAGCCGTTTTGATTAATGGAGGGAAGGAGTCAAGTTTACCAGCATTCTTAAGAGGATACTGCTGTGGACTTGCAGGATCTCCTGGTACTTGGTGTTAATGCACATTTCTGATGTCCTCACTTTCTTTTTGGCTGTTTTTGACTAGTTCTTACTGATTCCAAGTGAACAGATAATCACATCTAAATAGCAGTTTTAAGTCAAGGACAGAGTGTATACCATTCCAAAACAAAGAGTCATACATCTGTCATTAATTTTGTTAGGATGATGGAGAATTATATACATTTTTAGAAGCAGTGGATATTTAGGTTTTGCTTGCAATCACTGGCTTATCTCACAAGACATGAGAGCAAATATCCAAGCTGGTTTTCATGTCATCACATTATAGCAGCCAGCACAGTGATTCTGAGAAAATGCAGCCAGTAGGTATTCTTTCACTTCTGACTTGCATTTGAGAAATTTTAAAAACCAGGTAGTGCCACTAAGTCATCTTGTTTGACTTCCTGCATAAGACATACTATTTCATTCTCTGACTCCAGTAACAAGATGGTGTTATTGTAAAGCATATGTTCCCAAACAAACAGATACAATTCAAAGACATCAAGAGAGAGATTCAGTTACTTTCTGTTGTATGTTGTTACAAAATGATTCAATAAAATTAAGTATTTATTATTTGCAATACCTATGAAATTCTGGCCTGGGCTCAGCCCTCATTATGACAAGTTTCACAGGCATGTAGTACAAAAAGCCTGGATGAGTTGCCATCCAGTGCAATTATTCAAAGAAGTGCTAATCCCTTTCTTTTGGCCAGACTCCTATCCAAATTGACTCTGAATTCTCTTGTGGGCTGTCTTACTGGGCTTACTTATTTCTGTTGATTTAGCCCACAAATTCAAGTTTTAGAAAATCATTATTTTGCTGCCAAATTGCACACTGTTTTAACATGTTTTGTCCAGAGTTACAGACTACATTTTGGGCAAACTGAGCTGTAATATGGAAATAATTTTCTGTTACTGTTCTTACACAGCTTGTCTGCATAACATGATATTTGAAGGAATTCAGAATAGATATAGATGGTTGTGTTTCTTGTAAATAAAAGCTAACGAGTTGAGTGTACAGTTCAACTGGACAGTGCCAATCATAACACTTAAAACACTTTCAAGTTCTTTGGGATAGAATGTGCTTGTGTTTGGATGGGGTCTAAGTGCAAAAAAAGAGGAAATCAAACAAAGCAGCAATGTATATTACCTTTGTTTACTTTTCAATACCCATATGTTGTACACTACAAGCAGTTTTGCCTCTTCACAACAAATTCTGTATTTTGCATATATAGTCAGTCACAACCCCCTAATCTGCTGTGCATATTTCTCAGGTCTGACTTCATTGCTTCCTTGTATGTGGGTTATTTTATGACTTATATATTTTGCAAAGGGGGATAAGACTACAGTGAAAAGTGCAGTTTGTAGGAATGGCAATTTGTAGGAATTTCTTTATGAATTTAAAAAATACTGTGAAGATTTTCTTAGGAAAAAAATATATATACTGTGAATGTCAATTACAATGGAAATCTCAACAAAAGCAGTTTTGCTCTTTTAGCTCTTATCTGGAACTTGGAGGTCTTCCAGCTTTTCCTTTCAGCATTTGTCATATTAAGTATTGGCCCTGAATAATTGAACAAACCTGTTTCAAGACCTCTTCTAGTTTCAAAAAACTTAGCTTCTAAAACCTCTGAATGTTTGCTTTAAAAATGAAATCCAGTTTCTGTGTGGTTTATTGTGAAAGAAAAAAATTGCCAAATGCCTCCTATTTTTCTCATTCAGTTGCCTAATTTGTGGGTTTTGATCTCTGCCATGGGCTGCCCTCAAATCTTCTCCTTGTTTTGAATTTTTAAAAGCAGAATGGATTTAATTGTGTGGTAATGCCTGCTGAGTGAGAAGTATTTACTGATGGAAATCTGAACTAGAAAGCTTTAAATCCCATTGGAGCAAGAATATAGCCAACAACATTTACATAAAGATACAACTTTTTAAAATTCAAGTATCATTTTTAGTACAGACTAACACTTAAAAGTCTAAGTTGTGCTAAAAGTTAGGCTTAGATGGATACATTTTGGAAGATGAATTGGAAATGTTCCATAAGCCTCCTTAGCTGAGACATGCAAAGGAAGACACTTCTCTGTTGGGTATTTTCTACATGAGTATTCATGTTATGATGTGTTTTTATATTATAGGTGAGTCAGCCTCTGTTTTGCCTTAGATATGCCTGGAAGGTGCTGTTCTTCCTGCACATGCCTCTGTCCTTTGCATCATCTAAGCTACTCAGCTGAATCAGAGCACTTAGACAGTGAAGAGAAACATTTTTGACAAAACAAAGCTCTTTCTATATTACATCTTTTTGCAAAAACAAAATGCTTTTTATATTATTTCATTCACAGGTTTTGGGGTGGAGTTATTTGCTTTTGTTCTGTTTCCTATTAATTTTTCCAGCTCTGTAAAACAATATGAAGGTTGCACTCAGCTCTGACCCAGAAGTACCTTTTGTTACCTTTTTTGCTTTTGGTAACCTGAAATGTCCATTCATGTTAATTAATATTTTACCTCCATATTTCTATCATGACCTTGACAGTTGCTGTAGCTAGTTTCATCTTTCATCACCACCATCTTATAGCAAATGTATTTTAGCCATAGACACATATTTAGATTTTCAACAGAAGTCGCTCTTGTAATTCTTGGGTACAGAGTGTGATCTGTACATGCATAAGAATTTCTTGGCTGGACACGGTTTTCTTTTGAATCTAGATAGTCAATAGGCTTTCAAACTGTCAAGGGGCTTTGGCACACAAGCTGACTCCTAATCCATCTTTGTTGTCAGTTCTGGAGAAGACTGGTGACCTCAGCTCTGGGGGTATCAGGTCTTCTAAACTGACTTAGAAAAATACTCTTGCACCTTCATTCTCCTGCTATTTTCCAGGTAGATAAGAGGGCAGCTCTTTTTGACCACAAGGGCACCTGCAGGAGAAGCTTAGACAGAGTTCTGAAGAAAAATGCTGAAGAACCACAGTAATTGGAAGCAAGTTTTCTTTTTCCTTCAGTACTCATCCATATGCATTAACACTGTGGGTGATCCCATGCACTTCAGATACTTACTAATTATCTAAAGGTAACACTCCTGTTATAGCTTCTTCTGAAAGACAGGGTGGGGGGACAGGAGTCAAAACACTCATTATTGTGGAGATCCAGAAACTGTATTCCTACACGATAACAATGCCAGAGAAGAGATGAGAAAGGGGGGTGAGGTTCTGTTCTGAGTAAAGGGAGAAAATAACTCACAAAAGCCTTTGATGAACTCTAGCAGTGTGGGAACTCTTTAGGTCTTCAAACTAGTTCTGATCCATACTAAGAGCAGCAGCAAGGATGGGCATGAAGTGGTGTGAGCTGAAGCTGTTCCTTGAGTAAGAAGGTTTTACATAATCCCTCAAGGCTCAGAGGTGTAATACTGCCAGATACAATTTATAACTGTATTTTTTTGTTTCCTTCACTTTTATAAGTTTCCAGTCTTGAAATCAAGAACTTTATCTTTTTATTCTAAGTTTGTCTGGTAATAAGCCTGACTCTGGATAAAAATTCAAAGAAAACAAATTCTCTAGAGAGTAACAAATAAATACAGTAAAATTCTTTGTGCAGGCAACAGCCTTCCCACCACAATGATCTGAGATAGGACTTTGAGCAGTCTATAAGGACAAGTTTGAAAGTGCAATGAGCAAGTATTCAGGTTTAGTGGCAGAAAGATCATGTATAGTTGCAGGTACACCTCAGCTATACATGATCTTTCAATGTGTTAGTTTTTAAAATGAAAGTAACATATTGTTGAAAATTTCACCCTGAATCTTAATTAATTCTTGAGAACAACCTATTTAATCTCATGGTTTTGGAAAATAGAAACAAACTTTAAAATCAGGCAACGTTGATGCATTACCAGAAAGGTTATGTAGTCAATCTTCTGAAAAATGCTGCAGTAACAATCTCCGGTCTTGTTTTTTAATTCTTGAGTAATTTTTTTCCTTCACAAGTCCAGTATTATTTTATTACCACCATTCCTAAAATCATCTGCCATCAGGAATGCAAAACAGCTGAATCAATAATTCTAATTTTTCTTAGGTCCTCTGGTCATTTAAGACAGAACTTAGCATGTAGCCGTGAGTGCATTATTGCTCTGATTAGGATTTGCTCCTATACTCTTATTAGGATGAAACATTTTGCTAGACTGAGGCCACAAGTGATCTGATTCCAATGACCACCAAAATAAAGATCAACTTGAAGATCAGGGATCAAATTTCTCTCCTTATAGTCTACTTCAGAAATCGATGAAAGTGTTGTGCATGTTTATTAATGTCTGTTGCACAGGATTTTTTAACCTGCTTGATATTGCAGAGCAAATGCCACACTTTGTTCTCTCGGTTGACACAAACACATTAATTTAAATTCAGCAAATTATACTGAAAATCCTTCATTTATTTGTTTTGTCTATGGTCTGATTGAAACAAACAAAAAAAGTAGTCGGGTAAAGTTAAAAACAGCTAATAAAAAACAATCAACCTTTCGTAATTTCACCTTTTTTTCCTAGGAAACAAACGTTTGGCATTTTTTAAGTTTAGGCCAATGGTCCATCAGAATTGAATGCTTGTAAACCAAATGTCTTGATCATGCACAGATACTAAATATTGGGCAACTGAGAAATTCTGGTGGAAAACATTTGATTTTCAAGAACTCTCTCCAAGATCCAGTCAGCCATTACAACATTTCTACTTGAGACACTGAATATAGTTTTGAGCACTGTACAGATGAGTTAGTTGTAAGAATTTCAGATTTCAAGGCTTTTGATGGTAGCCAGTTGTCCGCAGATTCTCTGATACTGCTGTTTGGTGCAGCTGCCTTTGAACCGCTTGGCGTCATCATTTCCTACTCCTCTAAACATAATCCTAAGAGCAGCTTTTTCGTAATTTCACCTGCAGAACACTGTGGATATCTGTGTCCTGACATTCAAGCTTGGGATTACTCGGTACTTACGCCTCTGCTGTCTCAACATTGAATTTGCTAAAATCTAGAAGCAGAACCGCTCTGCTATTTTCCTGTCATACTTTCTTTTATGTAAGCTACAAAAGTCTCCAAACTCTAATACTACTTGTGACATTAGCACAAAAGCAAGCACAGTTGGAGAAGATGGCTCAGGAAGTAGGGAAGATCAGGATACTGGGTAAGGGAAGCATGAAAAAATCCACCCCAACCCATGTTTCTTGCACGATGAGAGTCCTTTCTCCAAATTCTACTAAAATCAGCAGCTGCCAGTGACTTTGTGTGTTGAAATACAGACTGAAACCTTCTCTGCATTCTTAGGAATAGTTCTCTCATCTGTTTCCTTCAGAGCTCAGCTTTGAATCTGTAGGCAATGCTGCAGGCAAGCATCTTGGTCCTCTCAGGAATAACCCAGTCTGTACTCATGCTGCTTACTGTTTCTCTTATTGTCTTTTCCACTCCACATTTAAAAAGTCCTGCAGAGCTGAGCTTGCTCTCAAGCAAACAAACAATTCCCCCCCTTCCTTCTCCTTTCCCAAAGTTTCAATTTGACTTAGAGTACAGCAGCCAGAGTGAGGTAAACATAAAGCCTTCTTCTTGGTTGCCACCAATGCAACGTCTTTAAGATAACAGAAAATATACTCTAGATTCATGCAATAAACTGGAAACAATCGATCATTTGTAACCACAGGACTATGGGAGCAAAGAGTTCCAAAGTCAGACACTTTTTAGTAACAACTTGGATTCAAGAAAACCTTATTTGCACTGTAGAGGAGTTGAGCTTTGTCCGCTATTAGTTCACCAGTTCTGGGAAATACTGGTTTGTGCCTTTCAGCATATAGGACACCTATTCTCATACGTACATACATTTTTCTTGGGTTTCACAATGGACAGAGCTTATTATTAAATAAAATCCATTCCATTTAGGTTTCCTACAACACCACTGGTCCTCAACAAGGAGTTAGGAGTCAGATGAGCTTATTTTATATGGGTTGTAGTAAACCTGATTTCTGTTGTGGGTAACTCCTTGAACACACAACTAGCAATATGAATCTGAAAAATTTCTAATTATTTTAAATTACCTGAGAATTACAAAGCCTGAGGATCTCCTATTCCCACCATTGGATGAATAACATACTAGGAAAATTCTTCTTCCAGTGTTTGTCTGTGATATTCTCTGCTGGTCTGTAAATTCTTTGACTCAGGTTCTGACACTTCGAATGGGCTTCTGCAGTATCTGGCTCCTGCCTTCATTAGGTTATTCAAATTACAAGAATTAATATAGTTTGATCTGCAGATGCAGAATTTGATAGAAGGACTCTGATTTCTTTTGTTTTCAAATCTGGATTTTAGGGAGCAGAAAGTAATGCCTGTTTTTCCCAAACAGGGGAAGCAGGAAAGTGTGGATGTATGTTGTTACTAATTTTAACTTTAGTAGTCAATTTTAAGAAAACTTGTGTTTCTTATAGTTTGACATAATCTTGTATACTTCTATAAAGAAGTGAATAAATTGAACTGATCCCATTTATTTATATAGTGACCATGTTAATATGACAGCAAGTACATTAGAATATGAAGTAAGTACTCACAAAAATGTTTTAGAGCAGCAGTTTTATAATCCCACAATATCGGTAATTTTTGGAACTAAATGCGAAACTAGTTTCTCTGAATTAACTTCTCCTCAGTAAGTATTTTTGCAAAGGTCTCAATTTAACTACAGAACTGATGAGAAAACATTAGTGGTAAAAGTGAGAACTTTCTGTATTTACAAATATGTCTATATGTTTCTGTTTGAAGTTGCAAACAAATGAGAAAAATCAGTAAAAAAAAATCATTGTCTTATTACTTTTTGTTGAAATTATTAAATGAAATAGAAGTTACTGGCATGTTAGGGAACTTCTTTTCTTATTTATTAGGAAATCCATGAATCTAACCTAAAAAACCTCTACATCCCCTTTCAACCAAAAGGGAGAAGTATAGCCTTTTAAACATACTGTCAAAATGGACAGCTGAAATGAAAAGGGCAGGATAAAACTGAACCAGAATGAGAGTGAATGCTTTAGAAGAAAAATTGTTTCATCTTGAAAACCCCTGGTCATCAAATGGAGCTGCACATTAAGGATAGGCAAGAAAACAGTTCAGCTTGTCAACACTGGGTTGCAACTATTCTGTCTTGGTCAGCCCTACCTCAGTTTTCTTGCTGGGTAAGGAAGGAGGCATCTTCATGGCTCAGAATCCTCAGTGGACAGATGGCTGCTGCTGGTCAGCTCTTGACTGGCCATATGAATGGGTCTGGAGCAGTGTAAAACCTTCAGGCAGTGTTTTGCATGGTCCTGGCTGAGATTAAGTCAGTTCTTATCTTCAGAATCTTTTGACTCCTTCAATGCTGCTGATTACACAAGTAGCCTGAGAGCAAGAATAAATAAATAAAAAACTTTTAAAAAGAGCCCTTCACATAGACTTAAATATTTCTTCACTTATTCTCCCATATATTTTTATTTTTGTGGAAAAAAACAGCCCTCTCAAATATATCTGATATATATTACTGCAGAAATCTTTACAGTTGCAACACTGAGACCTGCAACTCCTTGTTATATAAATGTACTTAACATTGCTTTCCAATAGCAGTTCCTGGTCTCCTTAGCAACACAGGCTGCAAAGGGCTCACCAGCCTGGTGTTCTGCTGCATGTATGAGCTTCCAAGACAACTGGAAGAGTTTTGGTTTAGGATTCAGAACTTCCTTTAAACCAGTTCAAGCTGCTGGTGAGGGAGACTCTTTTACATACAGTCTCATAAAAACTATAATTTCAATGTTTATAATTGAAATATATAAGCAATGAACCAAGAGGAGCTTCTAAGAAAAGAAAATTTTCATGGCAGAAGACTGAACAATCTATTTTGTTCCTCCCCCACCATGACCACAGAACAAAATATTTTAATACTGAAACTAACTTCTTTAACATAGCTCCCCTTAATAACTTATAAAGATGCAAAAATGTATACAAGATTATGTCTTTCCCAAAGCTTCTAGAAACTAATAATTTTTCTTCTTTTATAAGGCAGAAATGCGAGAAATCTTACTACAGACACATCTGCCTGTGTCACAGTTGTGAGATGCTGTTATAAGATTAACAGTTAATATTATTGTGCCTGGCTTTAGCCAGTGAAGAATTAAATTGGTTCTGGAAATGAAAATATCCTTTTAAATCATTTCTCCCCCAGTGTCTTATAGTTAGTCTGAGGTTTTGTTTGGGTTTTTTTGTCTCGTTTTTAAACTTCATATTCATGCTAGTTCTGTACACACACAAGGTAACAGTAATTTTGTTTAGAGTTAATATGGAGATTGTTTCATTGCACCAATTGTCACCATACTCCACTGCATTCCATGATGTCAACAAATTGACAAGAAAATCACTGATGAAGACAATATCACAGGCATTTACTTTCAAATATTATATTGCACAAAACATTCATGGGCTTCTTGATTATTTTTACCCTGTGTTGAGAACCAAGAGAGGAACCCCAAGAAACCATCAGTCTTGTAGTTCAGGCAGCTTTGAGCTGCACACCCCAGGATCCTGTTTTTGCCTCCAAAATGGGCTGATGGGGAAAATGATACAGGCATGAGGTCATTCTGTACTTCTACAGAAATTCCTTTTTCCTATGTATTTAAATACACAGGGAATAATCTCTCTGTTAAAGTGAGGTCCGCAACATGAAGATGGGCAAAGGTTCAGCTGAATGGAAAGAAAAATATGTTCTTGTACCAGGAGATTTTCCTGCCTGAGCAAGTGGGGAAGATCTTTGTGGCTCATTTTCTGGAGAGCCTTGGGACCTGGAAGAACAGTTAAGCATCTGTCAAACAGACATACACAAATCACGAATTTCCCTCAGCAACACAAGTCAGGATGGTTTTTGTTTTCCTTCAGGGGTTTTAATTATAGGGAAAAGACTTAAAGGTCTGTGATTGAAGCCTTCAAGTGGAGAAGTTACACTGCCCAACTATGCTGGTGCTGCCAGGTTACACATCTCCCTGTCTGAGGTCTGGGAGCCTCTTTTGTTTGTACTCTCTGTACTCTGACTTTTCAGCAGCAAAACATGGCTGGGTGTAACACTGCTTTTTTAGCATTTCTGCTCCAGAGCAGCACGAAATCACCATCCCCAGAAAAAAAATTCCATTTAATTAGATTTTCCCACCACATCCAGTTGAATCCAACAGACTTGCTGAACATTGTGCTGCCTCCAGGTAATATAAGAGAAGGACTTCTCCAGTCTGTAACAAACTCTTGCCAGGAGGGGTTTACTCATGTTACAGTAATGCTCTGTAAAATAAAATCTAGTCTGACAAAAAGCAGCTGCAAGAGAACAACAATACCGGTTTCTGATGAAAACTTGAATGACATGGATTTTATACTGGGTATTATTTTAAGCAAAAATATTTCTTGTGTGTAGCTTGTAGCTAACTTTGGCTGTCTTATAGCAAAACTGTAGCTGAAATAAAAGCAAATTATTTTATAAATGGATTTTATAGCCATGTCACTTACAGGATATGTAGTACCTTAAGCCTAGAAGTGCACACATAATTTTTCATTTTTAATCTGTAAATAAATCTTAATTAGTTAAAATATCTCAAAGTGAAACAAGTAAGATCTTTGTTTCTCATTTTCCCCTCTGTTTATCAGAATGAATTCAGAATAGGAAAAGTGATTTCCAGATCTGTCATTACAAAATAAATAGAAAACAGAAGTAAACATATAGGAAGACTTTCTGTACGCTGTTTGTTTCCCAGTCTCTTCTACTTTGACCTGAAAGTAGTTTCCAGTTAGAACCTGTACTGGTGAAAAACATGGAGAAATTTTGTAATGCAGCTAGATAAATGTTAAATCAGCATTGTTAAATGTTAGATGATCATATTGAGTATTTTTTGCCAGTGACAGTGCATTAAAGAGACCTGCTCATTTTCATTTAATGTTTTGTGTTTGCATGAGTGATCACTTCATAACCACCTAGCTGCCTGAAGTGAGGCAAGTCTTGATTTAATTGTGCTTTTCTTATGCAAAAAACTAGTCATGAGCAGTTATTTGACTCAGTGGTAAGTGGTAGCATAATGTATTATTCTGCAAAATAATTTAATAATTTATTAAAGAGTATTAAAAAATCCAAATTGACTTTGTGTGTTCAGCCTGTTTACAAATTAATTAAATTTGCACCTTATGTTTATAGATGGGCTGGTTTCAATAACAAAAAGCAGAATTTTGGGGAGGTTAACATTGACAATACGTTCAGATAAATCCTTACCTACGGCTAACCACACTGAAAAAACTACCTGAATTTGAGAGCAGCCCTAAACCATGTAAAAAAATAATTAGGTTTTCCTCCATAAAACAAAAATCTACCCTGTAAATGAATATGCACATGGAATTAGAGACATATTTCCATGTGAAATTTTACCTCTGGTATTTCCGAACCTTTGGGTACTTAATTGTGCTCTCTTCATGTTTTCTTAACTTTGTGTTTTTACTTCTTTGAATGAAATGTTTATTTGTGCTGGAGATAATGATCAAACATCTGCCTGTTGATGTACTGGCCAACTGCTTGCAGGCTTCACCAAGAGATGAACACTCAGTTTTTGGGTCCAGAAATGCCAGCCCCTAGTCAACCACAAATTACTTCTCCATAAGTAGGCTATAGGTTATATTAGGATATATTCCTTCCAGCAGAGGGCAGTGGAATGGTAGGTGTACATATCTAAAACAGCATTTTAGTATAGTTTAGAAGAGAAAATTCAAATATTCATTAAAAAAATTTAAATGAGATAGGCAATAAGCAAGAGAAACCATTTGCATTCCCCTTCAGGCATAATGTGATTTTGCTTTGGATTTTTTCCAAGAAATACAGAGGAGACCTTTTGATTAACAATGGTATGCCATTATGAAAAACACTCTAGTGCTTAAGAATTAATAAAATGTGAATTTCTCAACTAGAGAAAAAAAATTCTGAATGACTTAATTACAAAAAGTCTCACTTAAAGTACATTTTTCACAAGCATTTTTTCTCTGAGGAAAAGATTAGGTGAGTATTTCTGTCAAAAGAATAAAACCCATTGAGATATCCACAACACCATGGGTTTTAATAAAATAATATACAGACACATAAAGGACCCATGTCTCTAACTATTTATTGTGAGATAAAATGTCATTTCAGATTTCTGACCTTTGCAAAGCTGAAAATGCTCCCAAAATGTTAAGAATCTGTGGCAGGTTGGAAATTACACGGCTTGAGACTGCAATTACATAGTTACGAATAAGTGAGACTCAAAGCCTTTATTAACAGCTATAAATTACCTTTTTTGCCTGCATTTTCATGTATAGTATCTACTCTGAGGGTTTGATGCTCAACATCTGAACCTTAGCAGCTTTGGTTGCACATGGCAAGTGCTAAATGGACATGCTTCTTACTATGTAGGCTGAACTGCTGTTCTTTTAGAGCTTCCTCTTGAAACCTGGTTAAAGAAATGGCTCCTTCTTACAGCTACCTTCATTTAAAGTAAAAGAACAGCAGAATTTTCAGTTCAATTGAAAGCAGCATTCATGTAAAACAGTGTCACAACTAGCAGCAGTTTTTGACAAGAATGCTTGAAAAGAAAATAAATGTAGTTTTCATCTGAATCTCTATTTTCTGATCTCTTTTTGCAGGTGCCTGATCTAATGTCCATTTTTTTCCTGTAAATCTAGAGTCTGCTTTTCTTAAACTCTTTTCATTGGCTAAATTTAGTCCTGGCAGCTTGTGCAGTAAAATTCTGTAGATAATACAGTCACCCAGAAACCAAAGAAACTGAAGAAGGAAGAGGGGTAGCAAAAAACGAGAACCTTCAATCTGAAGTAAAAAAAAAATTTTGGCATGATATCGAACTGTCTGTTTTTTTTTTTTTAGGTCAGTACTTGCAGAATAACTGCATTCCACATCCTCATCAGCTGAACCAGTTGCTAGGTCAGGGTGATGCACAGTGTTGCTATATCTCTAAAGTCAAATAACTCTGAAGACTGATTGCTAAATATACCAAAGACTGCTTTCTAAATATGCTATGATGTGATCTCATACTATAATTTCTTCTGGAATCAACCTACATGATACTGTTTTTGTGGGTTTGCATGGTTGTCTTTTGCACTTTTAAAAAAGTATGTGAATGCATTTGACATTTTCATAGTATTTTCTAACCTTTTTCTATTTTATTTGCATTTGTGTGAAAGAGATCGATGGCAATAAATAATCGAGATCAGGAGAAAGATAGCAAGTGAGTTCCAGATGTGGATGTAAAATGCTAGCTGTGTATAAGTTAGGTTCTGAACTAAACTCCTGAAATGCACTTCAGGTTTGAGATATTGCCGGTAAGCAAAGAATCAAATTTCCAGTTCCAGCTGTTTACGTTATATAAACATCCTGGCTTCAAATTAACCATGAAAATATTGGATGAAATCATGTCCTTCATCTAAATCTACAGTGAATCTACAGCCAAAAGAAGTATATTGTTCTTTACCAATATGTCTCAAAACTCCTGGTGAGCTTCCAGTCTGTTTTGTTTTGCTTGCCTCACAGTTTCAGCCATCCATAAGCATCACCCTTTGATGTATATCAGAACTTTCTACTAAAGTAGCTCTGGAGCAATAGATTGAGCCTCCTATTAAATAAATAAATCTGCTCTTAACTTCCAGAATTATAAATAACATGAGGAATGTCAAGGCAACCTTGGGGGTAAGCCAAGTCTTAGAACAGCTGCTACGACCTTGCATGTCAGCATCTTAGCCTTTATTAGTGTTTGATTTGTGCACAACATGGAATTTCTTGGGTTTTACATTAATTTAATTTTATTTCTTTTTTGTTACATGGTAGGAGAATGTTAAAAATAGCAAATATTTACAGGCTGCATAAGATTTCCTAGGAGGTTTGCTTGGTAGGTCTCTGACTCTTTATTATCCATAATAAAGAAAATGTCACCAATTTGCCCTGGTACAAGGTAATCACTGTGGCTGCATTGTAAGATTCTGTGAGCTAAAGCTACTATCCTCACTATAGAATTTTATCTTCTGTGACCTACCACACAGGACACAGACCCAGAAAAGAAGCTTTGCTTATATAGAGAGCTGTGAATAATGGAAGTTTTGTAGGAGCAAATTCTCTTCCCACTGCAAAAGTACATTAAAGTTTTCTTTAATTAATGTCTAATTTTAAACTTGCAATTAGTCAGAGTGAGAACAATAGACCTACCTGTGTTAATTTCCTTGATGTGTCAAAGCCATACTGATGTCAACAGATGTATAATCGAATTTCTACAGCTCAGTTGTTACTGGATAAAAGCTAACTTGAGTCCTCAATGAAAGACTGAATTCAACTTTTCTTTTACAGTTCACTAAGGTTTTCCAAAGACCTCTTATTAGGTATCCATTCACTTACGTTGCCACTAGACTTTTCTAAAAACTGAAGAATTACCAAGATGCTTCTCCCAATATCTCTACTGGGCTCAATTATTCCAAGCAGTAGAAAGTACACTGCCTCATTTTTACAGACCTTGAGGTTTTTCTAAACTAGAGTATAAAATTTTGAGGCAAGTATAACAGCAATATTTAGAAAACCCACATCTAAGATGTATATGACATAATTTTGTCTTTGATTTTTAACATTGTTGATTTAATTTCCATCAATTCTATAGTGTATTAGCTTTTTTACCTGCTGTGTCCACTTTATGATTACAACATAGGTCCTTGTGCTGGGAATAAGTGTCTAGCTGTTACATAAAGACTAGAAATACTGCCCAATCAGCAAATTCTTGTGTGTCAACAGCAATGAGAATTCAAGGTGACATCCAGAGCAATTCAAGAAGATACTCAAGAGAATGCTTTGGTTTTCATGTCAAAACTCTGTTGTGTGAAGAGGATAGTTTTTTGTGCAGTTACTTTAGGTATCAACAGGCACTTCACATACATTCAGTCTAGGCCTCTGCTTGTATCATACTTGCCAGAATTCACAATCTGAGTCACATGTTCAGATTTCCAAATCCTAATAAGGATACTTAAATAATTAACCTATGTGTGCCAAAAATTTATGGACACACGGAAACCTTTTTTTAAAATAAAATTCCCTCTTATGACTGCTGTAGGACTCATTAAAGAAAGAGCAGCCATGATTAAACATGACTGACATGCCTACAACATGATAGATCCTAAAGCAGGATCTAAGAGAATAAATTTCTATAAACTGTTGTTTAAGGGTACATTCGCCTTTGAAAATTTAGCCATGCAAAATTTCTGCTGTTGTTTCCTGAGAATGCAGTGATGCCATTTACCAAAGTATTTCCTGACACTTTGTGCATAAGCTAAAGAATCTGCTTATGTTTTGAATTATCCACATGTGGCTTAGTTTTACCTTTGGTTTTTGTGATTGTCATAGGTCAAATTAATGCAAGGGAAAGTGCTGCTCATATTCTTTTTGATATATTACACATTCATTTTAGCTCAGATGGGGACAAGAGAGTATATTATGTTCTGCTAACTTTTAATTTTATGAAAATTCACTGAAGTTAAAATTGTAGGAGATTTCATTGCAGTGCACAATTTTCCAGTACTTTCACAGTATTTCTCTTCTCAGACTCTGCCTGAAGGTGAATTTGTGTAAAATCCATTCAGCTATACATGGAGTTATCAAAATGCAAAAGGCATGTTTCCTTCAGTGAGGGAAGTTTTCCCTTGGTTTTCTTTCTGTCCCTCCTTCCCCCTTCCCTTATTTCTTCAACACACATGTTCAGGGAGCAGCTTGAAATGTTTGTGTGTCTTATATACAATATTTACTGAGAAATATGTTTGCAGCTGTGTGAAAGGGAGAAGGTGGAAATTCTTGGAAGTTACCATGCACAAGAATATATCAAATGATGTTCACATCAGTGTGGGCAAGCAACCAAAATAAGATGTATTTTCTTTGAGTATTTGTACTAGTAAAACTAAAATGCACAAATGTTTGCCTAAAGGTAGGCTTAAAAAATGCATTACTATGAATGAAGTAAATGTACTTAACATTTCAGGCTGTTCCCCAAAGAGTATGTAACTCGCTCTTAGTTTGCACTTGGCTTCCAGCAATAGTAGTTCTCAAGGAAGATGCCAAGATAGACATTAGACTGAGTGGCAAATATTTGTACAGGTTGTCCTAGGGTCTTGGCTTCATTCAAATCCAGTTTTCCTCCTGTGGAACACAATATTCCTGAAGACACTTGCTGAACACCTCTCTGGGACTAGGGTACAATTGAGGCATACACAAAGAACTGAGACTTTCTCAGCTGTGCAGCACAGGCTACACTCACCAAGCACAGGCTTCCAAATATATCTCATCATACTTGGCTTCCCAAAGCTGTACAAGGCTTTCCCAGCTCCCAATAAGGAGTGCACTGCTTTGCATTGTAGGTGGTCGTTCAGGTGTAAGTAAAGAAATAGTGAGATTCGATCAGATCGGAAATACAGCATTTTGTGCTAGCATTACACATATTTGTCTGACATGGTCATGTCAGGTAACAGTTTATTCATTTAATCTAGGTTTTTTTTTTCACTACATGTTTTGATATTGCCACCTAGCACAGCAGGAAGACAGTATTTGACCACAGAGTAGCCCATGCAAAGACGAACATGTCAAAGAAGGAACAAAAGGAAAGCAGGCCAGCAAAGTGTTACTTTTCTACATGCCTTTTCCCTGGTAAGATGAGAAGTTGCATTTCAGCCACTGTTTTCTGCGTGAAAGCACTTACAGGGTGCAGAGGTTCAATGCCAGCACATTGACAAATGGAACAAAACATGCGGAACAGTAGGCGTCAAGCCCCAGAAGTGCAATTAATTGTGTGTGCTGCTGCTGCACACTCTGGAGAGGTGATGAGGTTCATTCTTTTTCAGCTGGGCACTTTCAACAGCGCAGCTAATTCAGCACGAGCATGGCAGCTGGACATGAAGCAATGTTAGTGCAACATCGTGGCCTACAGGAGTAATTGAACAGCAAACTAGGTTATTTGCCCACCTACTTCTCCTGCATATTAAATGGGGGATAATGAGCAATTGCTTATGGTCTGTTTGGAAATAATTACTTGTTTTTTCAGCACTTTGAAATCATAAATCAATACATGCTGCAAATGTGATGTGCCCCCTACAGCCTCATTCAAAAGAGAGCAGCAACGGAGGGGGAAAAAGGTGACTCTCCCTGATGGAGATGGGAGTGATTCCTTGGTATTAGTTTGAGAACAAATATGTCCAAGGGGGCTTATTCACCACCTTGGACAAAGTGAGCAAAGCCTAAATGAGGCAAGAGGAAGATAGACATTTTGGTTGCCTGGATCACTTTGACTTCCATAGAGATGTCTATTCAGTTAGCGATCAGGTGACCAAGCATTTTCTGTGGCACTCCAAAATCCTTTCCAGGCACATCAAGCTGATTTTTCAGACACAGCTTTAAAAAGAAAACTCATACCTTTATGGAGCTATTTCTGAGGTTTTCTTCCAATGCTGGCTTTTGAATCCAAGGCTGAGGTGTCCCGGTGAGATTAATTTCTCTAGTTCACGTTGATGGACCAAATAAGCTGGTGTATTCCCTGAAATGGCTTACAGAAGCTTCCAGAGCTCCCTGATTCAGTGGCTTTCTTGAGATTTTTCAGAGGTACAGCATTTCTGACCTCCTTTCAGCACCACTCTACTCCCTGTTTCTACTAGTCTCCTTTTCCTGCACTCCAGGGATCTTCCAAGGGAACCTCTGAAACAGGGAAAATTGTAGGATTGCAGCTGCTTCCAAGAGGCTGCAAAGAAAAGATCTGAATTAGGTTCTCTGGATCTACTACTCACCTGAAGTGTTTAATACTACTGTTCAATATTCTGTCAAAAAACTGGAAAATCCTAATGTTTTCATACGTAAGTATTTTTTTAATTATAGTCACAAGGAGTTGTAGTTAGATTTCCATTTTCAAGATTAACTCTGTCCTTTTGTTTTCTGCCTATGCCATAACCATAGCACTCCAACTCAAGGAGTTAAACCAGCCTTTAGGGTGAATATAGAGCATATACTGATCTGCGGGATTTTGTAAATATAATTCTGAACTATTCTTTTTTTTGTATCTTTGGCTTGCAATAATGTAGCTGCATGGAGAGAGGGTGACTGAGATGGAAATTCACTTACATTCAGTCTACCACACCTTGTCCAAAATACATGGATGACTGGTACAATACTGCAGTTATTCATAACAGAGACAGAAAGAGGAAAAAAAGAGTGTGCTTTTTTATTCCTTGTAATTAATATTGGGCATTTTACTCGACAAAATTCCTTGTGAGTTCAATGGACATAGTTTTATTTATAGTATATTTTAGCTTTATCTTCTTTACTGTGTGACCTACACTAAGGGGGAGCCAGCAATCCTCCCAGCAAAATGGAAGGAATAAGGAGAGACTGGTTATGCAGGAACAGCTGCTTGTTTTCAGCAGCATCAGTTGAGAGTTTTTCACATTCTCCTTCTCCGCCTCTCCCCAAATGTTCAGCCTGCTGTGTGCAAGCTGGGTGTTTACAGTTCAGGACTATGGAGGAGGAGGAAATATTTTGCCTATTGTTCAGTGACGTCAATGGCTTCGCTCCCAGTCACTTGAGGGACGCTGGTGCTTAGCAAATGTCAGTACACTGCTGCTACTGCATGTGCCTTGCAGTCTGCTTGCAGGAATTTAAGGTCTCTCCTTCAAGATAGATCCAGTTGGCAGGCGAGGCGGGTGTGAAAGGCAAGGAGCAGTAGCCATGGAAAGCTGGTCTGCTGCTTTTTGCATGTGAAAGCCTTACATACTAGATTCTTCTTGTGGCATTAATATGCCATATTTATTAGCATTAAATACACAATTTAGCTTAAAACCGTCTTTTATTCTGCACCAAGGCCTTTCCTTTCATGTTCTTTTCCTCTGTATTAAGTGGAATTTTCAAGCCTTGTCGTATATCAAGGATCTAAAAAAGCCCCCCACAGAATATGCCAACAATTTCATAATTAATCAGGATAAAGAGTTAACTCAAAATCCGACTATATTCCGTGTTTTTCTGACATGTTCTCACATCTATTTTGTTACCAGACATTGAAAACTGAATGGAAAATGTATTTTGCTGAAGATTTTTAAGCTGATTTTTTAAGGGCTGATTTTTTTTTTTGTTTTGTTTTGTTTTTTTGGATGCTATAATTGATGTTCCTAGCAGGGCTGCAATTGGAAAGCCATGCTTAAACCACTTTATTTTCATTAAAACATCTTTGATATTATTTCTGGCAAACTTTGCTGCCTGTATTTGTCATTTTAAAAGTTTATATCTGCAGCCTTTGTACATGTGTGCAGGAAAATGGGGTTTTAGAAGACACAGAAATTGTTCCTTGGTGTCAGTGTTTTATGTTAAGTTTTAGCAGCTGAAATTGGAAAGCTTGGTTTTGAAGAAATTATTCATTTTATGTCTGAACAGAGATGTGATTCTGGATGGGACCAAACAATCAGCTTACTAGTTGTCTTGATGTGAGATCCTGGATTTGTTTGATAATAATGAAATAAAAACCATGAACATTTCAAGTATTTTCAGGGTTCATCAAAGCTTATAGTATAGTGTAGTGCTATACTGATACTTTAAGGTAAAGGGAAAACATAAATAAATGCTGTCATTTTGTAGGGAATAATGGGAAAGCTAAGAGCAAACACCAGTAAACACAGAGTCTAGCATCGGGGTTACACTGGAAAATAAAAAGGCAAGACAAACTATTGTCAGTTCCTTTTAGATTTTGACTTAACCATCATCCATTGCTGACAGGTATACACAGAGTCACAAAAAAGATTCCATAGGTAGCCTGGCTTTCTGTGCTGAGAAATAACTTTAGATGGTTTGAGGTGATATGTACTTAAATCTGCATACTTTACTTTTTAAGTTGCTCATATTCATGGATCATTCACTGATTACCAGATAAAGGCCTTACTCCATAATGATTCCACATAGAATTAGTCTTGTAGGGGACTGAGGAATGTATGAACAGCATTTTTAAAAATACACATTAAATTATAGAAACAAATATTTTCTGGGAACAAAACACATATATACCTGCTTTATTTTTTTGCTTGCAAAATCTAAATCACCACTCTTTGGATTTTCTCAGATCCCAGGTGTTTTTGCTTCATTTATGTATACATGATTTTAAAGCAGCAAAGAGCTGCAGAATGTGATCCAATAGACAACTGTTGAGGTTCTGGTCTGTCAAGCCACCCAGACCAGAATCCTTCTTCAAGAGGAGGATAATCAAAAAATCAAACATGATTTTTATCTGATTTATTATGCTGGGTTTGGTCAAGATGATAAATACTTGGCAAGACTACCAAGTACTCTAAGAAATCTGTTTCAAATCAGTGTTTAATCTTGGCTTCAACATCCAAAGAGAGAGAAAGGAAAGCCCGTTATAGTGTCACTGCTTTTATTCCAATCACTTTATCATCTTTCAAAATGAACACAACTGTTAAAGGCAGGTTTGTCACCACCACCTGTCTTTCAGAGAGCAAGATACTAAGTTCAGTGTGTAGATTGTTCCAGGTGAAGTATATTTAGTATGTCTTCTGTAAATTATTGCAAATAAATCTGTGAATCCTTCATCAGCTTTTGTACCAAAGGCCATAAATACTGAATTCTGCTTTATCTGTTAAATGCAGAATGCCCTGACACTTCACTTAAGAAGTGTTTTTTATAATATTAACTCAAAACAAATAACCCTTCTGTGGAGCAGAGGCTCACCTTTCTTATTTTTTATACAGTAATTTTACCTCATGGATAGAAATAGGAGACTAAAAGGTCTTCTGAATTTGAATCACAACTCAATTACTGTTACCACTGTCCCCAGTAATGGTTTCCTGACTTTTCAAGAAGTTTCAAGAGCAGTTCATCACCTAAAAAGAAGGAATGTAAAGATTATAAGATAAAATATATAGCAGGAAATGTAATACTTAGTTTTCTCTAGAGATTTTTACATAGGTGTACACATACATATAATTATCAAATTAATGTAAGATGTACTATATCAAATTAACATAAAATACTCTTATGGTGTATATCATTATAATTATCTTATTCTTACAGACAGGGACTATAAATCTCAAAAGACTAAAGCCTGAAATATGCTTTGCACTTAGAAATCTTTTAATGACAGGTATTCAAAGGTACATCCAAAATTATTTGTATAAATAAGAAAGAGGTGAATGTCAAAATGCTCTTCACTCAGCTTTGTTTTGTAGTACCCCACTAACCTGTAAACAAACATCTTCTTGTCTTCACATTCTAGAGGAGTATCTAAACCAGGCTTACATTTTCTCTACTTGTCTTACAAGATTTTTTCCTATCAGCATCAAATAGCTGTTTGCCAACTTTCAGCTGTAACAGGGGGGAGAGCTGTCATCACCCATAGGAAAACAATGAATTGTGTCTAGCCAGAAAATAAAGTGAGCACTTTCTTCACATAATAAACTAGTTCTTGACAGAGCTATTTTTTCAAATAAACAGTACAGAAAGAAGAATACATCATGAATTCTGTTGTTATAACATTCCCCTGTATACCAGGTATAAGAGTTTTTGGAAGAAAAATCTGCTGCAAGTTTTCTGGGAAAAAAAGAAAATTAAACTATTACATCACTTTCTGCTTCAGTGGGGATGGGTAGAGACAGAAATGAAGTGAGGGAGTTTTGTTTCCTCCCTCCTTCCCTCCCTCTCTTTGCCTCCTTCAACTCCCCTTTCCTTCTGCCTTTCCTCCGCTTCCAGCAAGACATTTGTCTAAAGCTGTTCCTCTTTGTACTGTGGCTCCTTAATTTTAAACTCTTGCAAAACAATTAAGAAAATATTCTTTAAATTAACATATAATGGCTGGGTCCATCAGTTGTTAGGATCATATTCCTATTGTTAGAAAAATCATTTTGGAGTACATGAAAAGTACGAAAGGTGAAAATTTCATCTGCTGACAACACAATTAAGTTAGGTGGTTGCTTTGGTTCCTGTGATTGTAGCCTATGTTTTGGAGAAAATCTAAGCAGAATTTAATATCCTCTACAGTATTATATCCACCTCTTGACCTTTTGTAATGGCTTGGGTTTTACTCTTAAGACCCCTTGAGAACTACTTTAGGGTAGTTGTTTCTGGGAAGATTTTTTTGTGAGCTCCACTGTACATCATGTGATGGCTCATGAGCCAGACTTGCCCAGAAAGCAGAGGGCCATTCTCAGGTGGGCATTTCTCTCACTCAGGCTCAGAGCAAAGACAAGCTTTGCCTTTCGGGCATAAAGTGTATTTTTACACAATGATTTTTTCTGTTGGAGAGCAGTAGCTAAGGAATAAACAGCTAGCTGTTTTCATGAAAGTCAACCTGAACTGAAATAAAAACACAGTTGAACCTCTTCAAATAAAGGAGGAAAGTGCAGTCGTTTTGGGGAGAAATAATGCCAATATTTACCATAATATATGATTGCTAAATAAACATTATCATAGGATATTAACATTAAATATATCTATAATAGTGTTTCAGATCTTCTGGGAGTCCCATATATTCTGCAGACTATTTCTCAATCACAACTGCAATGCAGTGGGTGGAACATTACAGCTTTCTGCATCCAAAAAAGTACACAGAATCTTTCAGAAGAGTGCTGTGTGCAAGAAGGATGAAAAACCAAGCTAGCAATCAAAACAGAAGCTGGCAGGGAAATACAGAGGGGAGAGGGAAGAAAACATGCTTTTTAATTTCTAAACAATAAGATGTAGTTTTGTTTCTCCTCTACAAGATAACAGCATGTCAGCATGACATGCAAGTCTCACGTCAGCACATTAGCCAGAGCATCTTCACACAGATGCATATTTGAAAAGGGAAACAGATGAAAGGACACTGGAGGAGGGGAAATTTGGCATATTTTTAATCTGCATAAAAGTTAGGGAGAGTGGTACGTGTTGGAAAGTACCTCCTCCCCTTTCCAGGACAACACGGGAAATGGGATAAATACCAGATGCAACACAGAGTTGAGAAACTAATGCCTGGAGGGAATGGTGTCACTTGATACGTGGAGGGGTAACTGGTCTAGAAGGGAGAGAGCAGGGAGGAACATGGCACAAAACCACACTCAAGAGAGAAGCTGTTAAGGGTTTGGGTCTGGTGCTTGGCAAGAAGAGCTGCTTAGATCTTAGCAACAGGTAGGGGTCTCGTTCCTCATGTTGGGAAGTTTATCACAAGAAAGGATGTGACTCAGAAATTTCCACTAATACAGAAATAGATATTTGTGTCCAGGCTCAGTCTGGTTTGAATGAGGAGCCCACAGTCAGCATGATGAAAATTCAACTTTGGAGGGACTGTTATCCCAGTTTTGTGACTGGTTATGACCCTGCTCTATTATTTGCAGCAATCAATGGTGGGCTGCAATTCTGAGCTGCTTGGAGATGCTGAAAGCCCAAGAATCAGAATGAAGCCATGCTGAAGAGCAGAGATCCATACAATCCCAAAGCTGAGGCACCTTTTTCACTCACAGTCCCAAAGCTCTGCACAAGACTAAAGGGGTAGCAGTCAGGATTGTAGTGGGAGCTGTGAGATGGCTCTGCATCTGTGCCAGATGTAGCATGTTAGCCTGGGCTGAACAGATCACTAGTGGTCATCATTTAGCCTCCTTCCATAATGAAATATAAGATATAGGTCTCATGATAATAGGATCAACATTTTATGTCAGCTCCCCTTACCTGCCATTCTAAGCTTAATTCAGCAATGATCCAAATGAGTGAGGGACCTAAAATGGCCAAGTGCTATAATCTCAATTTATCTAATGTAATTTACAGCCATTTTAAATTTTGTTTCCTTTACAGAAGATTTTTATCAGTTTTCTATTTCCTACAAATGTTTTCATAGCATTTACTACCATAAAATTAGTACTAGAAGCAATAATATTTGTGTTACACTAGTCTCCTGAAATTCCAGTGGTGGTTGGGATATGTGTAAATACAAAAAACCCCTGACATGGTCTTTGCCCTGAGCAATTTACATACTGAATCTTGTTGCAGCTAAATTGTGTTTCCTCTATTGTCCTCCAAATCAAAACGCTTAATAGTGAGTAAAGGAGTAATCCTATACATACAATAGGATTCCTGTAGTGCATGACTCTCTTTTTCAGCTCTTTTTCTCCTGTTCTTTTATTGTCTGCAGTAGAATTACATTGCTTTTTCACTCCATGCCAAGAACAGGTAGGATTCTCTTGCCACACATAACCAGATCAACACAGAAAAGCTTTTTTTTTCTTTCCTTTGTGCGAAAGCTCTTTTCCCTGAATGATGAATGAACAAAATTCTTATACTTAAAAACACTTTTAATTTCTTTCCTATGCACAAGATGCACACTATTTCATCTTGATAGCCTGACATGGGGATTGCCACAGGAATACTTCGTTCTGTTTTCTTTGGCAAGTTGTTGTCATTGAATATTGCCTTATTTTCCTATGGAAGGATGGCTAGGTGTGATTCACCCCCAAAACAGCAACGCTGTAACAAAACACTATCTCATACGGTTTTTTATGCAGGTTTTTTGCATGGGAAGCCAGGCTGGGATGAATAAGCCTGTCAGGTTTGCACAGAGGATTAGCACGGTTGTCACAGGGTAGAAAAGATTGTTGAACTATGTCAACACGAACAGTTCATCAGTCCTGCTTCCTCTTAAATTGCCACATAATCAATATTCCTCCAGTCCTCTCTTCCTTTTCTGATGGCCATTTAAGGCAGCACTGTCTGCTCAGCTAAGATGTCTGCTATTTCCTTTTGGTGCCTTTAACAAGGTGCATTGGGATCATTTTCTCCGGATAATTGAACTCTTATCTTACTGTATCTGCTTGTGGTGAGGGTGTGAATGGCACAATTTTTCTGTGTCTCCCATCAGTATTTGTGATTGAAGAAAGGAAAAGTATGAGACAGGGTAAAGATGAAATTTCACAGACCTGTAATGAGTACAGGACGGTGTTGCCATTTCATCTCATTTCTCTTGCCGTTCAAAGAGGAAGCACGGGTGAAAGATGCTGGCAGGCAATTGTCCATCCAAGTGCATCTGAATGCAGGAATTTCTTGCAATGAAATATGTGCTTTGAAACAGTGACCAAATATAAACAAACTGAAGACAGGACGGGCATTATTTAACAAAGGGTTGAAAAGTTAGGAGGAATGGATATTAAGGATGGAGGGCAACACAGGGAAGCAAGCAACTGCTCCGAGCTGAGACTCAGCAAAGAGGTGAAATAGACTGGGTTTATGAGAAGCTTATTTTTTTTATATATTCTTTTAGTTAAACTTAAAAACAAGGAAGGAAGATGCATTGAAGACCTGCCACACCTTAGCAAACATTTGAGTGCCATTAATGGCGATGACATAACTGTTCAGCTGAAAAGGTTAGGCTCAGTGTCCTCATGAACCTGCTGAACAGGTTTGGACAAACAGAGGCAAAACCTGAGAATGAGCCAGGGCTGAGGAACTGTGGCTGGGTGAATATAATCTCTCTCACTGAGTAAATGCTCAGAGACATCTAACAAACAAACTTAAGCAGGATGTTTGTAGATGGAATAAAACCATATTCTATTATTTTATTTTCTTCCTGTAAATATTTTGTTTTTCATTTTAGAAATTAACCATATTCAAGCAATGCTGAGCAATAAGACTGTCAAATTGCCATGTTCACCTCTTTCATACTTCCCAAAACCAGAGGGAAAGAGCACAACCCAGCAGACATGGTAGTTAAGTGCAGTGGAGAGGTGCTGTGATCTAACCTTAAGCGGTGCAGTAACGACAAAATTCCAGCTCTGGTAGAGGCATAAGGCTGAAGAGAAGAGAAGTTCTTGTAGCAACACTGGACAAAGTAGGCAGGAAAAGCTACATCTGTGTCACTGACCTAAATTAATGAGTTCTAGTACTGTTACATTTTAAAGAGGATCATGCGCTTAAAAATTATTTGAATGCCCATCCAAAAACCAATAAGTTATTGGATAGTACCTTGCAGCAGGACTTGTTTCTGAAAACACCCTGAATGCCTAGGGAGCTTGATTTGACTCTGAGTTCAATATAAGTTGTCTTAGCACAATAAAAGGTACTTAAGGATGTTGAATAAAATTAGGATTCCCTGCACTGCTTCAGCTGGATATGTTTTTCTGTATTTTTGATCATACTGATATGTAGGTGGTAAGTGGAGTTGCTGACACCGTTAATTTAATGACTCTCCAACCCTATCTGTGTACAGATTACATTTCCAAAACTATTTCCAAAATTATTTCTACATGTATGTGCTAACAGTGATTTTTTAAAGTTTTTTTCTCTATGCAGAGACTACAGCTATAGCTTTATTATTTATAGTCTTTATTACAAATCTTTTTTGACAGCAAGAGGCTGAGGGAAGTATGACTGGACAACACTCTTCCTTGTTAAGCATGCACCAGTTTGTTTGGTTGCTATGACAAATGGTCCAAAGCCACAAGCTGAGCTCTCATTGGACAAATGATATAGGGCAAAGTAGAATAAAATAAAGTGTTCATTGGTCTTCAGTGTCTTTCCAAAGCAGCCTATCCTTTTTTTGCTTGTTTGCTCCATCCTCTAGGGTTTCTTCATCTGACCACTGTGGAACAAAACTGGAAAATGTCTAGTGTGTAATAAAGAACAAGCCAATATAAATTTAAGTTAATGCATAAAACCAGGCATATTACCATTTCCCTCCCCACAACCTGCTGCTTTTTCTTTCCAGTACTGCTGGAGGAAGAATTTTTTTTTAGTTTTTATTTTTTTGTCTGAGGCACTTTTTGGGCCATTCCCATTTCAATGTACTCAGTGTACCTCTTCTAATAGCCAAATGAGTCAACTTACACAGACAGTTAACATTTTCTTAAGAAATTTTAGAAAGAGACTGAAGACCAATTTATATATTCATAGTCTCAGTAAACACAAGTTTATTTTATTAATAGAAGCTGGAGAAAAAAATCCAGTAGCTTCACTTTGAAAGGTGTCCCATGATTTTAAATGAAAGTAAATTGAGCAAAACTGGCTTTCCAGGAGGCAAAGTTAAGTATGCAGAAGAAATCCTTCACAGCGAGCAGACATTCATGGCATGTAAAGGGCATGGTGCTAAGTAAAACAAACCAAAAAACCTGACAAGTCATCAGGTCTGCAGGGTTTGAGTATCCCAAATCTCACAGACTGAGTTGGCAGTTGCTGCTCATAAGGTAATTCAAGAGTGGAACATCATACGGTGTTAACTGTCAGGGCTGAAGTGCCTTGGTAGCAATGTGTGTGGGAAGCCTGCACAGCCTGCAATGTGCCTAACAACCAAAACTGGTTTGCATTACATTCACCCACAAATTGAAAATGTATGCAATATTTATTCTAGTATAGTTTTTGGCATAGGTTGCTCCTCTAACACTTTGAACAATTTAAGTAAGCCTGGGGATCTTATCGAGGGCAGTAAATTAGAACATTTTGTTTGTAGAAAAAGGATTTGCTGTACTCTACAGCAAAAGCCAAGCTGAAGTTGAACTATGTCCTTTAAAACACAAAATAAAATATTTTTATAAGATAAACAGTCACCATCTAGAAAACCGTTAAATAATGACCTTATTGACAGCAGCTGAACAAACCTGCCATAGAAAAATGTGTCATTTTCAACACATTTGGATTAAGGGTTTTTTTTCTTGTTTTGCTTTATATAAATATGTTTTTATAATGTATCCAGACCCTCATTGGCATTTGAAAAAACAAACACAAATCCTGGAGAGATTTTATAGTGATTTCAAGTTTTTCAAAAGTCTACTTTTACAAAATCCTGAAGTATGTATGAACTTTTCTGTCCTTTTACAATAATATCTGTATGGACATACAGACTAGGTTTTAGACTGTGAAAACAAGAAAAAATAATTGCATGACTGAAATCTTCTTGCAATTTGGGTGGACATGGCCACTTGAAACTACTGACAACAAGCACTGAAAGCTACATAAATCCTCAGTGAGGCTTTTAAAACAAACAGAGAAATTAGGTTCAGCCTGCTTCTGAATAAAATTTACTGAGGCCCTTTGGCACTATCCCAGAAATAGCTTTTTTCTCCTCTAATTTTTGTCCAAGCAGTTGTCTATCTTCTCTCTACCGTAATTTACATTACCCCCATTCTTTGATATGTTCATTTTTATGAAGCTTCTGTGAGATAAATACTTTCATAATCTCATTGTAAGAAAATAGAAGCATTGTACATCCAGGGTACTTGCTGAGTTTTCACAATATGTTTTGTAGTAGATCAGCAAGTTCACTCAGCATCAACCAAATCCCAAATGGAGTAAGTCAAGCATTGCATCATTGAGGGTAATTTAATGAAAAAGCCTTGTTTTTTTCAGGAATGCACAAAATTTTCTTACTTTCTTATTCATAACTTTGTTTGGTAGAAGATACAATTATTTTATATTAGAACAAAACAAAATTTTTTAAAAAAGAAGAAAAAAGAGAAAGAGAGAAAAGCACAGCTTGAAACTCAAACATAAGTCAGCCCTTTAGCAGTATAAATTGGTCAGCTGTAATGTTAAAATTCAGAGCAAAAGCTGGGCAAGCAGAGTCTTGAGTGGATCCCAAAGCAGATCAAATTGTTAGCATTTGTTCCTGGCAAGGAGGCCTTCTCAAGCGGAAGCAGACACCCAACAGAAGATGTAGTCTTTAATATTTTTATCCTGACCTAAGGCAGTGTTAAGCTTATGCTCCATGAAGGGAAAAGTTAAGTAATATAAGAGAAGCTTTGTGTTCCATTTAAGGAACCAATGTCCACAGAGTTTAATTTCTATCTCTACTTCACGTTGCTCTAGATGTTAACATAAATATTTCTGGTTTCTGCATTTGCTTTCTTAAACACCTGGAGATAACCAGTGGCAGAAATTGGCATATGGGGGAAGGTGCTCTGTGTAGAACCCAGTCAGAGCCCTCATTTTGTGCAGATTTTGCTTCCTCTTTTAAATTAATTTCAGTCAGAAGAAGAAAATGGCAGACTTTCTCTCAAATAATATGGAAATCAGACTGAGCATTTAAAATGTATTTGGATTTATTATACTGTATTTGATTTATTTGGTTAAATGGCAACTTCATGTAGGAAATCCAGCAGGACATCACATAGCACAAAACTGTAGTAGTTCCTTCTGAATCTAGTTTATACTACTGCCATTCAGCCATAGGAAAACCTAGGCAGAATGAGAAAAGAAAACTGGAGAAATTGCTAGCAGCAAATTAATTCCAGGTCTTAATTTGAATGTTTCAAACAAGAGTACCATAGAGAAAAAATAACTTGGAAGTATTAATTTAGTTGTTCTTTTTCCATGTTTTCAAACATTTGTAGAAGATTGTTTGTCTCTATGTTGTTACTATGATTAAAACTGTTAATTAAAAGTATTTTTAAAGTGCATAGTAAGGATTGGCAGACAGTTGGACACTGCTGGAGTTAGAATCTATTATTAAACTGATGTGTTCTGAGATTTTGAATTGTTTGAATAATTTATTGTAAGTGGTTTATTTAGACAAGACAGCAGCAAGTTGTAACAACTTGAAGTACTCAAGCCAGCCTGATGTGATGTAGCTTGAAGACCAATGGCAGCCCAGCTGTGGCACTACAGCAGTTTGCACAGGCTAATTTATCTTGTTCTTGGCTGCTTTTTTCTTTGCCATCTTCTGTGGTGGTCCAGATTTTGTTTTAATGTTCTTGTTAGTCATAATTATTCACCAAATAATTTATGCAAATAAATTTCAGCTTTTAGATAGCTTTTTCTGTGCTCACTTACATGAAATAGGGTGTCACTCACTGAGTCACGTTATTGTTTTTGTCCTCTGAGTCAATACATGACATTGCTACAAGAAAGCCTTAATAAATAATGAATAATAAGACAAAATGCAACCAATGCTCATTTGTGTAAACTTTTGAATTATTTTTGGGGCTCACAACTCTTCTATGAATAAAATACTAAGGCTCTGAATAGCACCACAGTATAAATAAAAAATAAATACTGTATAGCAACAAAGTATTCTGTTTCAGTGGAAGCTTGTCATGTTCAATGGTAAAATTCCCACTGATTTCACTGAATTCAGGCTTTTGATGTTGTTCATGTTATATTTGATAGGGCTTTTTTGTACCATCCTGCCACTTTGTTGATATCATGATTCACTGGATGTTTAGCATTTGATGCTACAGCACTGTCCTTGCTCCAGCCAGGACAGAGTAAATTTTTTTCAGTAACCCGGAGGGGGTATGGCCAGGACACAGAGGTTATTCTAAAACACCTCACTTCATTGCTGGGGGTGGGGAAAAGTGAGTCTTTTCCATCAAGGAGGGATTCTTGAGGGTTGAGAAAACATGGCAGAGGGAGCCATCCAATATCGTCTATTTCCAGGTTGGTTTTTTTCCGTGTGGATCCTTTCTTCTCTTCTACCCTCTGTTATTAGTACTGTTGCTGTTACTGTTCTTATCTCATTGCTGTTTCCAGTAAATTGTTCTTATCTCAACCTGTGATCTTCATCTTTTATGTTTCCAGTTCTCCTCTCCAGCCACCCTCATAAGGGAAGGGGAAGCGGGAAGGAAGCTGCAGCACAGGAGCACTAAACTGGAAAATTCTTTTCCTAAACCAGGATAAGCACAATCACTTTAGCTGTAATATTTTTACTTGTAATGAAAATTAAGAATATGCTGAGTCCTTATTTTTCTAAAAATTATATTTTTTAACAATAAATAGTACTGGATACTCTAAAAGGCAATCTGAAGCTCTGGCTTTGTGGGTTTGTTTACTAGTTTAGTTGACTTTTATTAACTATAATGACAAAATCTCAATGCAAAGAAAGGTCTAATCTGAGACTGTTTCAAAACCCCAGCAGAGCCCTGTGAGGAATGCTCAGCTGCTTTGTTATACATTATTGCAGACAGGGGATTAACAAAGCTAAACATATAATTATTAGAGCTAGGAAAATACCCTCTTCTATTTGCATCCCATTTGAGTTGTAAAATCAAAGTAAGAACCCTTTTTTTAGCAATGTAAGATAAATTACCTTATGTAAGATAAATTACTCTAGGCCTTAACTAAAACTTAATCTAAATCAAAATCCCAAGGCTTTCCTATCAGTATTGAAAGGCCAAGGATGGAAAACTGTCTCCTCAACACCTAAGGCATTTTTTCCAGTTTCTTTCAGATTATGCTCTTAGTCATGTGGTTTAGTTTTAGATAGTCCTGCAGGAAACAGGGACTTGAACACAAAGATCCTTATGGGTCTCTTCCAGCTCAAGATACATTCAAGGATTCTATAACTTCAGATGTCTAAACCGGCATTTTAGCTCCTCAACTCACTGTCAGATCTGCCCCTAATGTCTAATTTATAACACAACAGTAGATTCTCACCTAAAATTGCAATATGCTTAACATGCTTGCTTGACAATAGGTTAAGAAGACATAACTTATGTTAGAAGCTTGGGAAAAGAGAAGATAACTGAAAAAGTCCTTAGGCAATTTGGTTTCAGTGTGACTTATTGATTCTAGCCAAGTAAGCAAGAAGTTGACTCATTATTAGTGTAGTATAGTAACAGATAAGGAGGTTACAAAAGTAAACAAATAGTCTTAAAGAGTGTTTGGAAAGTGTTTGGAAAGTCTCTGATATTACAAGTTAATTACTCATTGCTTATTAATGTAACTAGTTAACCCAAATTAAGTATTAAAATAATTATTTTAAATCACGTTAGTAACAAAAAGTGAATCTACAGACAATATTTAATTTGCAAAGCCTCCTCAATGGATTAAAAAGTACTGCAGCAAGGCTTACTCACTGTCTAAAACGCAGTTTGAGAGAAATAGACTGACAAGTACGTGAAATTAAAATCTTCTTAAGCCAATTTGAGGCAGATCTACTGGATCAGTCTAGACCAAAGCAAGTCCTCTTCTCTCCAGCTCCACAGATATCACTGATGTTAGTCTGGCTGCTGCCAAGTCTGTGGTGTAGAAATGGCTCCTGCAGCTTGAAGACATTTCCTTGGTAGTTGAAACCAAAAGTGCCTTGGGAGCCACTGTGATATCCAGAACGAAGCATCTTGCCTGTGCACAGGTTTGACTTCACAAGCTGGGAGTCAGGTCTAACTGATTTTTGATGGTATAGCTCACATTTCAGGTGCCTGAAAAAACCTTGAAGATCACACTGTCTAAGTCAAACCTGTAAGTCTGGAACATTTTTTTCATCAATTGGAACTGTTTGCAATAGCGATGGAAAAAAACCTTTTTATTGGGGAAAATATCTAGCAAGAGATAATTTTAATGAGGGGGTTTGAAACGAGTGCTACTGATTTTGAGGGATGCGATCTAATCCTCTTACTAGGTTACTAACACACTAAGAGGAGGACAAAGAAAGTAACTAGAAGAGTTGTGATTGATTAAATGTGATAAATTCTTCTTGCTCTAAATTGTGAACCCACATAATTCAAACTTATGGTGTTTTATAGGTTAACCCAGTTTATTTCTATTTGCACTCCAGAATTCCTTATACATATATCTTGTAGTGTATTATTCTTAATATTTTATCTATTAGTCCAGCCCACTTTTCTTAACTGCAATGATATAGTATGAACTGGTTATAGACAGTGCTGGATATAGAGTGTAAAATAAATGAGGTTTATCATGATGTCCAGCAGACACTTGCCTTTCTTTAAATGTAAGCTTCATTCTCTCCTTTTGTCTCTGAACAATTCCTCTTGTTGATGGGCTCTATGTCCTTCTATTGCCTTTATTAAATAATGCTTCCAAAGAGTTTGCACTCAGCCTTATTTTATGCCCTAAGTCCCATATCTTTGCTGTCTTTTTCTATAGCTTCTAAGTTCTTGTCGTAGCAGACTTCATGGCCTTGTCAACATCTAGAAAGCTTTTGATTTCAGCAATATAAATCCAGGATAACTTCACTAATGCTATGAGTAGTATAAATTCTCTCCCAAGAGCAGGATAGCCCGATGCACACAACTGTCAGAAGACTGATTGGACTGAAGAGATGCACCAGGTACCGTGCAGCTTCCTATCTCACCCTGTTATGTGTGCTGTGAAATTTTGCTGGGGTGCTGGCATTTGCATTCATCCTTTGCAGCTAAAAGCTGTATGATTTCTTTCCAAAGGGTGAAGATGGTCTGTAGACACATGCACACATGTTTTCTTGTTTGGAAATTTGATGGCTGGATATCTAATTTGACTAGTGTTATTGTATTACAGCAAACTTGGAAGGAGAGAGAAGTATTTGCTTGTTTTTTAGAGCAAAAACATTCATTGACTTTGCCCAGTTATATCCTGTGTTAGCCTAAGTCTTCTTTTAGCTTTTTGTACTGAAACATATGCTTTTCTTTCTGTCTCACCCCAGAGCCCAATGACATCAGTAGAATTGTTCTGGATTTACAGCAGTATAACTGAGAACAGAACTTGGATCTGCATCTAGCTCATTAAGTCCTTCATTGTAACAAACTTCCAAGCTCATAAATAATCACTCATCTGCAAATCCTTGCCACTTTGCTTATTGAAGTATTCAGAATTATACTTAAAGCAAAATTAATAGGTAGAGTATTACTAATGTTAAACACAGCTGAATTAATTAAACCATGTGCAGTTATACAGATACTTAAAATGAAGCACTGTTTGAGTAGCCCACTGTATTAGATCTCTTGACTTTGCATGTGTGTTTACTTTGAAGGAGTTTTGAGAATAAATACCACTAACATTATTGCAAAATAAGATCCTCAACACTTCTATTTATTGGAGCACTGGATTCAGGTACTTCATTGTATCTTTGACCCCAGTACCCAGCATGTGAAGTCAAACTGGAGATTTTTAGTAAGGTCAATTTCACTTCATCTGTTGATTATTCTACATAATCTGTTCATTTATGATTAACAGTGGCACACAAATCTGAAGTCATACTGCCCTCATTAATTTCTGTATTAATTTCTGGCTATGATTATTGTTAGTTGTGATTCTTAACAGTTATATTTCACATTTCTCTCTCTAATATTTGTAGCAAGTTGCTTTTTTCTTCTCTTAATTTTATTGTATTTTCTTCTTTGCATTTATGTATTTCTAATTATTTTTCCCCTATATATTATTTATCTGTCCTTGTAATATTCATTGTGGTTGAGTGTCCATTGTAAGATTTTTTTGCCTCATCTTCTGTGTTACCAAACGCACTTTTATCTCATTTTTATACTGATCTTATTTTAATGACTCTTATCCATTTCAACCATCCTTATTTCACCATAAAAATTACCCTACTGAGTCAAATCAATGATCCATCTATCCTAATACTCTAACAACAGTTGCAGATGCAGCTTAGGGAGAGCACCCAAAGCTGGTGGCTTTCAGTCACCCACAGCCCTTCTACTCCACCATTACTCCAGTTATATTGGAGAAATCAGAGGGCAGAGCTTTGCCTCTTCCTGACACTGTTTACAGACCCATTTTCCATGAATTTGTCTAATCCTTTCTTATATCCACTGAAAACCTCTGCCACCCTATTATGTGGCATCTTGTAATAAACCTTATTTACTACTTGATCTTGTAAGAAAAGCAGAAAGCATAAAACATCTGTGATTTACTGTTGGTCTCAATCTTGTCGATTTGATTGAAGTCCCTACTCCACTTTAACCAAGATCTCAGAGGAACAAGTAATATTTGGTCCTTGTGCATGAAATTTATCCTGACAACCGAGATAAACAGTGATATAAAAAATGTTTGATTTCACAAAAGCAGAAAAATAGTGAGTCTGAAGAGTGAATATGCCAGTATGAAATTCTAAATAATACCCACATGACTAGCCAAAGTATGTTATTAATAATAATAATTTTGCCTTGTCTCAAGACCTGCTCCCGTGTGAAGCTCTCAATCTTACAAGATTATTAACCAGGAATTTTTGAAATAACTGGCATATGTTTATTCCTTCTCCAGCCACTAAAAATGATCCAGCATTTAAACTCACATAAAGGATTCAAATAGCAAAGGGAATCTAAGTTTCACAGCACACAGATCAGGAAAAGGGAAAACTACTGTGTATATTTCTGACATATAACTTCACTTCTGCAGTCCTCCCAGTACAGATTCTGCCATTATATGCTCATTTAATCCGGTATTGTGTCAAAACTAATCAGAATTTCATGGCAATACAGTCCTGTCCTCCCTTGATACTTCATCAATGTGACTTTATTTACAAAGCCCAGCATTTAAACTTCATAAACGAGTTTTACAAGCACTCTGTGATTCCACATGCACTCCTAACCATTACTGTTACACTCTGTTTGTATATGTTGTAAACATAGTAGCATATCAGCACCTTGGTAATTGTGTAGCCTATCATTTTTTCATTTTTCCTGCAAACTGATGCTTGAAGCTTTTTAACATACTGCCTTTTTAATAGGCTTGGAAATGTATCCTTATAATTTTCAATTACAAAGAATATAAAATCCTTGCTCCATGTTCTTTGGCCACTGTTCTGAGGCCAGAATTGCGTTAATTTAATAACTAATTCAATACAAGGTAGAGTATTAAAGTCAAGCAAGCTGCATTAAAAAAAAAAAGAAAAAAAGAAAGCCTCATAATATACAGAGGGGAGTAGCAGGAATTCAAGTATTGCAGAAATTTCTATAGAAGAATTTGTGTTTCTTGAATTACAATAAACAACTGCTGTAATGAAAATGAACTGCAGAATTTTCCTCTGCTATTTGAAGTAATTCATATTTATTATTTGTTTTATTAAGCAGCCCTTCACAGTACATGATTCACACATATTCTGGCAGTCGGTCCTCAGAGATAATAGGATGTTCCAGGATCTGAGCTCATTCAAAAAGGGACAGTTTGGTAGATGTGGCTCAGGGGTTTTTCTAAGATGAACAGTTCATAGGAGTGGATCATTAGATTAATCTCTTCTTTGTATTTGAAGTATTGTTATCATTAATGACACTATGAGAGAAGTCTGAAGAGAGACAATAACAACAAAGTTATATGGTACATGCATTTTTTGTCCAATTTTACATCAGAGCTAAATGATTGAATGTTACACTGACAAAATATCACTTTCATAGTACTTTCTGACTTCCAAGAAGAGCAGCCTTTGTCTTTCCTTCCCTGAAGTGTTTACTAAGTGTTTGGAATGTGTCGACCAATACTCAGTTCCTAGAATATCCAGAGCATCTTCTGTTTCCAGTTTTAGAATAAAGAGGTAGGGACAGGAGCAGAGACTCATTCCTGTGCTATGGGAGCTGCTATTGATGGCAAAGAGGAAAAAGGACAAAGTTTTAAGGAAGATAACATTATTTTCACCAGCAAGGAAGGGAGTCTGAACTTTTTACATCCCAGCTCAGTGTTGATGGAATGGAAATGTTCAACCTTTTCATTACTGTTGTTGGTGGTGATTTTCAGCTGTTCTCTGAGCAGGGAATAATCAGAAAATGTTAGTCACAGGCTGCAAGAGGCTCTTGCAGACAGCAGCAAAGAGGCTCTAGAACTTGTCTTGGAATGCTACAGAACCTTTGCAGGGCAAGAAGAAAAATGAAGCCAGAATTTAAAGGAGTGAAAAATCTAATTCAGGCAATAATAGGTCTGACAGACTAATATCAATCCTGGAGAAAAGTGAAAAAGCTGATAAAAAAATCCATTAAAAGAGGCTTATGTAAATTATACTAATTTGTATAAAATTGTATGACATTTTAAAAAATAGAATCTGGACAACAGGACTTGTCAAATTACATCTTTTAATCAGCTTTTAAGTTTAGTTCATAACATTAATGCTGTTAACACAGTACAATAGGTTCCTACGAAACATCAAGACTTGAATAGAACTTTCTGGTAACAATTTAGGATGATACAAAATTAATGTTTTATGTGTTAAATGCATTAAAGCTGACTAATAGGTGTATGTTAAAATGGAGTCAGAAACCCCATGTTTTCCACACACCAAGTAAAAAAAAATCTGATTCAAAAACCACACATTAGTTTAAAGAGCAGAAGGACTTTATGTCAAAATCTCCAGAGATATATGGCCTGGAGATTCTGCTTTTGATTATTTGTCTGTAGCAGTACAACAGGCATTTCTTCCAGTCAGATGTATGTGAGATGTGTCCAAAACATACGTTTAAAACCATGCAGCTCTGCACAAGGGATGAAAAAGTATGACCATATTCTAGTTAATGCACATAACAAGTGCTGCAAAATTGTTTGGTACAACCCTAATGTCGTTCATCCTTGAGTTTTCCTGTTTCAGAGAAAGGAGACACCACAGTTACTGCTTAAGATGGCAGCTAAATACCTCTAATGAAAATATCTGAAAACGGCTTTGTGCCTTAGACCTTTTGAACTTCACTGCAATAGTATTACAGGCAAATGGATATAGGGTATGTTTTTAAGGAGATACGATTAAGTTAAAGAAATGGGACTGAAGTAAAAAAACTTCCTCATAATGGTCCTCTACTGTCAGTGAGCTCAATCTACTCAAGTGATATATTTTTCTCAAACCACAGCATAAACAGAAGATACTTCAGAAGGCAATTTTAAGAAGTACAAGCTAGACAAGAACAAATTTGGTTTTAGAATATTTGCAAATCATCCCCTCGTAGTAGAAGGAAAATTCTGCAACCGCCTTTTAGAAGTAACAGAAATCCCAATAGACAGTAGGAAATAAAAAAGTAAAATGAATTTTAAGATGTCTGTGTGCGAGAGCATCAGTGCAGCTGATTTGGTATTCCACCATGAGATTGACTTATATTGCATAATATCCAAAAAGATTAATCTGTTACACAGCGCAGAATGCAGCAAACACCGTTATTTAGCCAGTGATGGTGATGAAGCCAAAGGTTAATCATGTCAGCTCTAAACTAAGCTTTGCACGGTGCCTAGCTTTGCAGTAAGTCTGTGTTTGTAAAGCAATAAGATTGTTCTGGTATTCATGCTTGGCAGCTGGAGCAACTTTATGTATCACATTATGTACTTCCTTTCTCCTATATGTGCAGTTGATTCCAGTGGTCTGAATCTTCCTTACCATTTAGCTGAGCCAGACCCTTGCTTTAACTCACTCTTTGACAAGAGCACATTTTGAAAATTGGATCTTACTTCTTCAGAAGAACTTTAAAAAAGAGTAAAAAAAAATAAAAATCTTCTTTTACTTTGTGTTGTTAAATTCTTCTCTCAAAAGAAAAATCCTCAGAGCACATTGCATGAATCTTCCTATTGTACTTCCCATCTGTTTTTACATGTTTTCTGTAACAAAATAATTAAGAGTGCTGATATTTTAAAATACTATTTATGTGAGATAACAGTCCTGCAATGAATGGGGCTGTTCACATTGCAAACTATAGTTTCTTTTTTAATCTCTCCACATATTCAGAAATTAGTTGTGTTGGATACACTCAGATCACACTGGAAGTATTTAATTTGAAAACCCAAGAGGTACAAACAAAATCCTTCCCTCCCTCCAGGAAGCCCAGTTATTTATATCAAGATTTCATCTGGTAGACAGGGAATGGAGGAATGCTCAGATGTAAACAGAGACATTTACTCAAGTTATAAGCTTGTTTTAGTATTTCTGGTTCTGGTCTTAAATAAGCAAGGTTAATTTTCAAGAATTCAGGAATTCAGAAATCAGTTTGTCTCTCCATCAGAAAGACTGAACACCACTGACAGTATTTATAGTGTAGTTGCCATACTGAATGGAAAGGTAAAACTGGGATACACTTGCTGTTTATGCTGGAAAATCTTACTTGGTGAGACTGGCCCATAAAAAAGTATGAACTCCATGTTGAAGATGTGATGTTTTAAACTAACTGGAGTTATTCTGAAATATTTGTCAAATATATTTGAAACTAATGCAAAGCAGATGAAAAATGCTTCAAAAATATAGTACTGTACTGTTACTGAGAGTTTGTTGCCTTAAGCATGGATGATTAGGCCATCAGCTTCAAACAAATACTTAATTCTTCAGCGAGCACCTTATTTTAAATAAAAAGATATAGCAAATAAATTTTGTTTAAACCTGAATCTGTGCCTGAAGTGATATACATGGCATGGAACATCATATTAGAGCTAGTAGAGTATCTTTCGAAACAACAATTAACATAATATGTATTGCCAAAATATTATATTCTTTATCAATAACAATTTTTTGTGGTACTAGATAACGGAAAAAATTTATTTTGAGTGTAAAAAGGTATAAGAAGAACAAAGCACACTTTTTGATTTGTAAGGGGTTATCAAGCACTTGATGACTGAAAGTTTCTGGAACTTACACAGTTATTAAAAGAAGCAATAATGGTAGAATTTGGGTTTCCTCTGAGAAATAACAGTGTCTAGCATTATAATATAATGGGAGTACAGGGAAAAGGTTTAGAGGGAGAAATGGTATTATGCAGTCAGAAAGTAGCCTTATTATTTCTCCTATGACACCACATGTCTGGAGTATTGATACCTAAATAGAAGGATTCAAAACAAGGAGTTAAGCAAGATAAGCAGTAACTTCTTGCTGTACAAATTGCAACTTACGCTACACAAAAGTATAATATAAGAATCAACCTATGGAAATTTTGTTTTAAAAACTGTGGCAGGTTAGCACAATTATATTAATTAAATTATATTAATTTAAAGCTGCACTAAGCTGTATAAAGTAGTCCAACAATTCCTTCTATGTGCACATCTATATAGAGTTTTATATTCTGACTAGTCTCCAGGTTTCTCAGTCTCTGTGCTAAGTAATCTATATATGTTCCATTTAGTTAATTAACATACAAATCACCTAGTTTAAAGTCAGAATTAAGAGTAGTGTCCCACTTACACTGTGATTTCCCAGATATCTGACAAAATACTAAAGTACACAAGCAAGAAAATCAGGTTTAATTAAAGATGTTCTATTTTGTTTAATTTAATATGAAAATCGCAGGTATAAGTAAAACTTTTTGATCAGAAACAGCTGTTCTAGATTAGCCCAAAGGGCCATCCATCTAAATTGCTGTATTGAAATTAGGAGACACAAAATTCTCCATCACCTGAGCAGTAGTATACACTTTGCCTGGTCAAAATCTCTTTGTTAAGAAAACAAACCCTAGTACCTAGTAGCACATGTATAATATTCCTTCTAGTATCAAATTGCTCACAACTTTAAACTAATATCTACCAAATTGCTCCAGCCTTAAGCTTACAAGCTTGTAAACCCTTCACCCCAAACCACACCTGAAACCACTTCATTAAATTGCTGCCACGCTTGCTGCCTTCCAATCCTCAGGCACCAAGCAGCTCTGAGCAGGAGCTTACACATCACCACCTGGATCTTGTGATTTGACAAAGTAAACATTAATAGTTTGTTCTGTAATCTCCTTTAATGAATTTTCAATTGCATCAGATAATCTGATGTGCCTGCCATATAAAAGCCATGCAGCATAAGAGCTCACTCAAGCTCGTCTGTAAGGAGTTAAGAAGCAAAAGCTTGCTAATTTTGTTGGTTTTTTTTGTTTTTTTTTTTTTTTAATGGCTTTATTTTCTTTGAGTGCTTTAGGACGCTTCATAAAAAGTTATTATTTTTAAAAATAGATGTTTTTTATAAGTTGGCTTTTAAACTGCTTTTCAGTTGATCATCTCTCAGCTGAATATGATATAGCTGTTTCCAAAAGTCTACAGGTATGTGGTCTCTTAAACAAATAGTATGTTTGTCTAAAGCTGCTTAGATATTTATTAATATATCGTATTTAAATATCAGTTTTATATATGGTGAGAGTCTCAGACATTGACAACAAGAGGAAGTTTGTCCAGTACATAACCTCATTTATAAAACACTGGAAAAAATTTACAAGTTAATTCTGATGGTACAAAGAACAGCTACATGGCTCTTGATATTTCTTCAGAAAATAATGCCTGGCTGAAAAAAACATAAATTTATAAGGTAGAGCATTTGAGTTTCAACAGCCTTTCTAACTGCCCAAGGCTATTTTTTTCTGTGCAGACAGAGTATTATTCAGAAATCTTCTCCTAACCTGTGGCCAGCCAGGGTGCATCTTGTCTGACCTTGTGTTATAGCAAGGTGAGGGACCAGTATGAGGCTACTAACAGTTCTCATAATCAAAAACTTGCCAGGAGGACAAGGTTTCTTCCTTCTCTTGGTTGTTTCTTTGTTTTGTGATTTTGGGTTTTGAATTTTAAGGACAAAGCCTCTCTAGTTCTTCTTCCCTGGAACTTCTCCACTGTTACTTTTCTAAAGAATAAAGATGGGCCATCCATGTTTGAGGTCGTTTGCATTGCCAAATAAGATATACTTTAATTACTCTTGTGTAATTGGGTAAAAAAAAAAAATCTGTTTTCCTCTGCCCAAAATTCTAGTAATCTATGGCACAGGCAGCCTATGTATATCCAAAGTATATTCAGACAATGAGCCAGCATATCTGCAGGACTTAAAGACATTTGGAATTTGGGAAGAGGAGCATCACAAATGCTCTCCCAATTTTATGTCCCACATAAAGACTTTCTAAATAATGCAAGGCTAGGAAATATTAACCCTGTAATAATGAAGGCCAATGCTGCAGTCACTTCTAAACAGGCATAAAGTATAAACCCAGTTTCTTACTCTTTGGTCTTCTCCATAGATGGACTCCTCTTTTTTCAGAACATGTTAGTAGAGATGTTAACTTTCTAACTGTAAAGAAGGAAATAAATATTTTCTTCCTGAAGTTATAGTCCAGCTCTTTAACAGAGAAAAGAAGGGGGAAGAGCACTGCTGTCAGCAGATGCTGTGATGGCTGCCCTCAGAGAACTGACTCTGTTAGCCTTTGCTCGAAGCACAAGGCTACTGCTAGCCTGGGGCCTCCATCTCAAACCAATATCTTTACATGTCAAATGTAAAGGTGGTTTCTCAATCACAGAGCTATGTTTTAGCACTGTGCTCATGACTTACTAAAAACTGCTGCACATTAAGACAACAGAAGGTTTAGAAGCATTTGTCCATCACTCCTCTCTGACCTACAGCATTTCTTTAGGAAAACACGTCTAATACATATTTGAAGACTGCAGATGATAGACAACCTTATATGGGCCTAGTTAACTATCTATATCTAGATTGGAAAATGATTACAGATAATGGTTACATTTAATTTTCTTTCCAAATTGAATTCTAACCCCAGTAGTTCACCTAGAGAAGTTAGGGCTTTTTGAGCCATAACTTTGAGACCTGAAATAATTCTTGTAAAATTAGTCTGTATTCTTTTCTATTTATGAGCCTTTCATTTCTGTCAAAGGCTGAAAGCCTTAGGGTAATGCAAAATAAAAAGACAGTCATAGAATGGTTTGGGTTAGAAGGGACCTTAAAGACCATCTATTTGCAACCCCTCTGCCATGGGCAGTGACACCTTTTGCTAGACCAGTTTGCTGAAAGCCCCTCAAAAATTTGTGCCTATTCAATTTCATCAGGTGGTCTAGAACCTGCTCATTGCTCCAATCCAAGAAATTAAATGTGATCTCAGTATATTTGAGTAAATTAGTGTGCTTTGAACAATATATGATGCTTCAGTCACTAAAAGTAATTTGAATTCCTATTCATCTGCTGGTGCTATTTGTGAAATTGGTGAAAATTGATAAATTTTCTTTTATTTCACTTGAAGTAGTTTTTCCACAGTCTCCCCACAGATTCCAATTTAACACAGCATTTATACTGTATTTAGGAATAAGCCTTGTGTTCAGATATTTTGGGGGTGGTGGTGGTGGTGCTAATTTTCACTTGTTTTGGCTTACTAGCAGTATTACATAGACAGATGGATTTGAGATTTCAGTAATTGTTTGTGCAATGTATCACTTTGTACCTGTATGTGGCTAACAGCATAATTTCCTGAACAGAACCCACACATCTGTCTGTCTCACCTTGTCTGCTGTCTCAGATAAATCACCATAGCACTGTGCCTCTTACTCACTCTGTAAATCACAAAGACAATAAGAGAGATAGTATTTCTACACAAGCACCTCTGAATGGCCCCAAATAAAAGCAGTAGATAAAAGCTAGGTATAATGTGTGTTGGGGAAAAGAGCATAGATAGATATAAAAACAGGGATCTAAAACAGGACTGTGGCAGTCAAAACACTGAAGAGCATCTAAAATTTAGGTATTATCTATGAACACCCATGAGCTCCTAGTTGAAATGGCTTTCTTTCTATAGCAGAGTTGCAACTGGCAGTTTTGACTTGAGAATACATCCTTGTGTAGCTCTCCCTCAAATATTCTAGTTGTTTTTCAGTAGGAGTTCTGCTGATTTAATCAAAATGGATTAAGTAGTTCTCATTGTAATGATCAGCTTGGCTCAGCATCTGATAAATCTAATTTCTACATAAGAGCATGTCTCATCATTGTGAGCCATAACCTGATGAATTACAGGCTTACTAGATGGCTTAGGCTGTGAGATAAAGCAAGGAATTTTTCCCTCATGATTTTCCTTAAAGACAGGATAAAATCACAAGGTTTGCAGCTGTATTCCACAAGCTATGTTCGGAGTTGCTAATTACAAGGCAGGATTCTTCTGGTGCTGTGAGGATATTCACAAATGCAACTATAAATTAAAAACACTTGGTATAAAAAAAAACTATAGTGGTGATCCAGGGGTGATTGCTGTATGTTGGGGCAGCTGGTGCTTTAGATATAAATGGAAGGATTTATTCTCTTTGCCTTGAGGGGAGTGGGTGGGATTTTTTTTCCCTTCGAGATTTTTTTTCATTTTTACCGAGTGTTTGGCTTAGTTATACATTTTAACTATTGGCCAGCTCTTAAGAAGTGCCAGTCTGCCCTGCCTGGTGTGTGATATGTATGGTATTGTGTTATAAGAGAGAGTGTTATAAGCAAAGGCAGCAAGCTTTCAGCTGCAACACTAGGAAAAAAAAAGTGATTTAAATTCTCAGCTATGGTCTTTCTGCTGCATTCAAAATTACTACTTGGGATGTTCATAAAAAGCAGGTTTCTTTCTCTGATATATCAATAACTGCCATGATGGCTGTCTCAGGTATAAGGTTTATGAGAAGATTGCCCAGTGCTCTCAGCTTTGCTCACCTATGCAAGAGAGGAATTGTTTTTGTACAGGTGCAGTTATTAAATCTAATCAGATACATCAAGAGGAAGCAACAAAAAGAAAATTTGTGTTTCTCTGGTTTGTTGATTGGTCTACTTGAAGTTGTTTTCCTGATGTGAGATATGCAATTTTGTTAATAAAGGTACCTGATTCAGGTACAAATAACATTAAAAATGTTTCTAGTTAGATTGAAAAATCTTACCTTTAGTGTAGTATATAGTAAAAAAAAAGTAGTTTATGGTATGTATTAATCTGCAAGTCCATCTCAGAAATTTGATTGCATTTCTTGGACAAAACCAGTGCATCTAATCAGATGGTGGGGGCAATAAAGAAAAACAAAAATTAACCAAGCAGAAAAAACCCCAAAAAACCGTAAAACAAGAACCCAAAACCTAAAAAAAAAACCAAAAAACCAGCAAGAAGGAAGGTTAGTTGTCTGTACTCCTCTTCTTCCTTGGTCTGTAGTCTGCCAAGTGTGAATCATGGTACCCATGAAGTTCATTGCAGTTGAAAATTAAGCTGCTGTTGGGCAAACCAAGCACTAGCTCGGTACTAACAACTTTCTGCTAAGCATTCATATAGCACTTAATTTAAAACTGGAAAGTATTTTTGATATGAGCTCTGCAGTCACACACAGAAAAGGGAGCAAGAAAGGACACCATTCCACTATCTGTGTTTCTTCCCTTACAAAACATGTTTGGCATCTGCATCTTGCAGTTTCCCCTGGCAACTCTCTACTATCACAGAATAGAATGTCCCAAGGCTACACTCCATTACACTGCACCATCTTTTCCTTTTTTTTTTTTCTTGCTCCACAAGCATTAATGAAGCCCATCAAATTTGCACAAGTGCCCTATTTACTGTACAGAGATTACGTCAAAAGAAACGATGTTGGCTTCCTATTAATGCTTGAAGATTGGCAAACGATCACAAAAGTCGATTGCTGTTCAGTCTGCTGAGTGATGGCATGTATTGCTGCCTTGCCTAATTACAGCAAATCAGATGTTTCCTGTGGTGGAAAACAATACTAACAAATTACTAGCTCTGTGTGTTTTAAGAATAGTATATCTTGAGAATCAATTGAAGCAGAGCATTCATATGTGAAATTCTGTAGATGTTTTATTATCAGTTTATTTTAATGTGTATTTATGCATAGGTAAACTAAAATTCAGGAGAAATAATAAATCTTTAAAATTATACATGACTGATCAACTGGACAGTAGTAGCTTTCCTCAACTGATTCAGAGCTGAACTGTCTACAGAGCCAAATTTGTACTGTTGCTTTTTTCTATAAGCTTTTCACTAAAAATCTTCTCTCGAGTTACAAGAATAAAGGAGCATGTGGTAAGCAGTGCAGTAAGCATTAGCTTGCAGAATAATTTGCAAATAATTTTCAGGGAGTACAGAGATTAAAGGAATTGTCATTACCACAAGAAAAACAACAGGAATTTACCTCCATCTGAGATTTTTAGTTCTCACATCCAATGCAGTAAGGATACAGCTGGCTTTATGCATGTGCATATTCTCTCTATTTTTCAGTCAGTAGTTCTCCAGGACATATTTTTACACTGAAGGATTATTAGGACATCATGATAACTCCTACACACAGTCTTTGCCTAACTTCTGCATGTAATTTCAATGCCTGTAGCTTTACATCTAACAAAAATGGTTGGTATGACAGCCTTTGCTCTTTGTAAAGGATGACACTGATTTCCTTCACTTTTCACTTAACTAAGAGGAAGGTGGGATAAATCAATCAATCAAATCTTTGCGGTGTAATATTCAAGAAAACAATTGTTGCTTAAGCCTTACTTATAGTATAGAATTCAGCCTGAAGAAACATCTCCTGACAAAATTTTAACTAGAAAACTTAATGCTTTTTATTTTCTTGAGACTGAGCTGAATTAAGTGAAATAAAAACCATGTTTGTCTTCATGCTTGAGAAATTGCCTGTTAAATCATGACATTGCCCACACTGCTCTGATTTTACTCTTGTAGCTCAGGGAAGGAAAAAGAATTCCATGAAGAAAGCTTCAAGGGAGTGTCTTTAAAGACATATGCCAGCAGCAAATCATTGCTACATCTGAATGCAGTGAATACTGTTTCTAGGATTTATCAAAGCATATATCTGCTCCTGTTGGAGATTTCTAGGCAGATACCTCCCCTGGCCTCTCTGGAAATTTCCAGTTGGATGAAGTAGCACATGAGCTGAGGAGAACCTCAGTACACTGGGTTCAGCACTGTACTGAGCTTCTGTCGTGCTCTGCTGATCAGAAACTGTTGAGGAGCTGCAGGAGGAGGGAGACCTTTAGTCTTGATGAGAATAAATTGAAAAGGTTTCTCTTTGAACCTAGGGGAAAGATCAAGTAACATCTTTTTTTGAGCATGTGAAGGAAGATCCTTCTTACTGCTGAGCACTTTAATTTATAGCCAGGCTGATGCAAAGACCCTGGAAGGACAGAGAGATAAAATGTTCATATCCATTCAGAGGAATGTATAGTAACAAAATCAGATCTCTTCAGTTTATTTTGTTCCCATCAGTTTCCCTTTTTGTCATTTTGCTCATGATGAAGTTCTATGTGTTTGAATTCAAACATCTGTGCTTTACTCTAAAACCAAATTACCATGATTCTCTGCAAATTTCATACATAAATAATTTCAGTGCTACCGAAATGGAAAAATCCTGAAACATCTTCCTGGCTGCTCTTGTTTAAGGCAGTTGTGACGTAAATGACACAGACTTGCTGTCTTTTCACTCTGTCTCACATTTCCTTCCTTTGCACTCCCCTTTAACATTTTCTCCCATCTCTTTCCCTGCCCTCTGTCCAGAGAAGTCAGGTCTCATATCCTGTTCTCTGAATGTTGTTCATTTGCATGACCTTTACTGCTCTTGATTACTATAATGAGTGTTTTTAGTAATTATAATCATCCTGTTCTATTTTTCCACAGCAATACCCACTTTAATGTTTTTTAGATTTATAAAACATATGTTATATTAGCAAGAGCTTAAATACTACCTCTTTCCCAGTAATGTTTATACACCTCTAATAAATAATTGCTTTCTCCAGTGGTTCTGAATAAACTTAGATTTATTCTATTCTGGTCTTATGAGAGTGTCTCAGCTGAAGTAAGGATATCAGCCAAAGCTAAGTGTTGTGTCTTGCCATCAAAGTAGTTCACACTTCCATTGAACTGTGTGCAAGGAATTTTTCTGTGCCTTGCACACTTTCATGAGCACTTCTGCTTTACTTAATAGGCATTGTTAGTAAGATCTTCAACAGCAAAAAAGTCAGTGATGTTGAATATGGATGCCTATTACCCTTTCAAACACTTTATAACTAGTAATGGTCAAAGAAATCCCTGTCCTCTCAGATCACCTTGTAATAAGAGAATGCATCAGGAAAGTGCAAGAAGAAATTTCTGCTTGTTACTGGTGCTTTGTGAGTCATGGACCAGGATTTTACAATGATAGATACTCAGCAAACACAAGTAAAATATGTGAGCCCCTTTTTGAGCCAGGAAACAGTTTCATGTTGTTGGTAGTGCTAGTGGGATATGCTTTTTTATTTTAAACTATTTTTCAGTATTTTAGTACAGTATAGACAAAAAATTGTATTGCAGTTGCAGCCATTTGTTATTACTAGTACTACTGAGTGGGGCTACTGCTGGGTCCAACTGTTCTTTCTGGAATGCAAAGTGAATGTGAGTGCATTGTCTGCAAGGACTTCAAATGAGCCACCAATTCCCCAGCTGAATCCTGCCTCTGGGAGCACAATGGCTCCTGATGAGCTGCAACTTGTGCCATCATTCGGAAAAACAGCCACGGACTCTATAGGTAGCTGTGGGGTGCTGTTCAAAGTTCTAAGTGGTTTTATGGCTTATCAGAGTAAGGCATAAAGCCCCACTTCAAGTGTTTCATATACATCTTGTCTACCTGGATGCATTTCTGTGATGCTCATGTCTAAGCTGGCTCATTCAGCAGCAGCATAAAGTATGGGCAAAGCCATCATGGGCAGCCTGAATCTGCCTAGATTACCATGGCCTAGCATACACCCACAGCATTCCTTTTCCTGACTTGTGGGGAAACTTACAAATTCCTCTAGATTTGTAGTCGGGGAGAACCAGAAAACATTGCTTCTGTTGGAGAGGGAGTCAGCAAACATAGTGTTTGGCAAATTTCTGATTTGGAAACCTTGCCTTTGGCTCTTCAGAGACCTTCAGAAACTATTTGTATTTCAGATAGGGGAGGACAGCTCTAATTTCAGATCTATACAGAGACCAGAGAAACCTGACTGCTCATTTTTTCCCATGATAATTTGCTTTTTCTCCTATGATTCCTTTCTACCCAATGTCATTGCCTATGGAGCTCTGGATCTGAAGGCAGAAATGCAAAGTGGTGCAAACGAGAGCTATCAGCAGGCTCCTAAAGGCTTGGGATGTGTCCCACCATTTGTTCTAAAATGTGTGGGAAGCCTGGGAAAGCAGCACAGCATCCAAAGAGAGAATGAAGCTGCGTTATGAATTGAAACATCTGGGAGGAGTAGGAGAAAAGCCATGTGGTGAGCCAACAAGGTGGGCTCTTCTTGAAGTCATGTAATGGAAAAATTCAAATCCTAGGCAGAACCCAACTCAACCCAGATTTTGTTTTCTCTGCTTAATGCTTGCCTTTATTTCTCCTCTCCTCTTTCCATCTACTACAAAAACTTTTAACCTCCTACAACAGCAAGTGTACAAGAGTTTCATTGTACACTGTGGAACTAAAATGTTCAAGTACAGTACATGAGCACAAGTTGTGACACAGGGATGGAAGCAAACCTTGGATGAGCCCTTTTGCTCCTATAACTCTTTAGTGGGGTAGAGATGAGTGACATGCAACAAACCTCAGAATCCAGTGTTGTTTCCTGGACACATGCTCATTATTTACAGTGCTCTATCAAAGTTCATCCAGGCAAGTCTCCTGGGCTTTTTGTGCTTGGGCAGAAGATGCTTTCTCAGGAGACTTCTAGTGTTTCCACACCCAGTCACAGTGGAAAATCTTTCTCATAACTTTACAGTCCCAACAAATAATAAACAAAACCTGCATGGTTTTGCTTCACATTGTAAAATGTAAGTCCCTGAGCCCAAATTCCTATTTTTTCTACCAACCAAATATTAATCTGTCTTCTCTAATGTCAGTGTTTCATCCAGTACCATTTCTATTCCTTAATACTAGTTCAGATAATAATTGTAATTATTTGTTGACTCTATCTGTGTTTATATGGCAATTAAAAGTGTGTTGAAGCAAGACAGCAGTGAAAATAGAAGATGAAGACATTCTCATAAAAGTATAACAGCCTCTTGTGTTAAAGAATTACTCCTTCATTTGATGTCAAGTGCTTTTAAAGAAAGTTTAATTTTGAACAAATTCTCTTTAGACCTGTGCTAACTTGGCAAGAAATTATCCCACTGTCCTGACCTTGAAATTCCAGAAATGGCATGGTATAGTTGACTGAAAGTCACAAAGTTCCCAAAGACTTGTGAAAAGAGACTATTACAAAACAGTTTTCACAGAGTGACTAACCAATGTAAAGGGGAATAACTACTTTCATCCACACTTAAAATATTGACCTTTCTTTAGAATATGCAAAGATAACTTGGACTTTATAATTGTAAATACTGACATTTTGTAGAAGAGTAAGAAATACCTGGTTGTATGTGCTTGTGTTTCTGTGAGTACACAGAGCTGCAGTCCAAAGAGGGTTTTGTGTGTAGGCAGGAACGTCTAAATTGGGATTTCAGAAATAAAAATTGCTGCTTGTATTAAGAGATCAATCAGATTGATTAGACCAACGTGTATTTCACAGTCCTGACCAGACAGCTGGCATCTCAGTTGGTAAGACTGATCTGCAATGCTGCTGCTGCTGTTCTCACAAGGCATTGGCTATCAAATCTCTCCAGATCCTCAATGTGTAGCCGAGTTCATCTCTGAGCATCACTGAGGTCATCTTCTTCTGTGTGTCAGTGCAGGCCCATCTTTGCTTTTGTCCTTAATCTGGATCATGTTTAGTCTATGTATCTCATGGATGCGACATTTTGCCTTTAGTGTTAAAAGCTAATCACATTGGAAATATTTAGGACCAAGTAAAAATATCTCTTCTTACAATGCTTTTTGTTGATAATATTTTCTCTCTTGTCTCTTTTGTTCTTTAGTAGTTTCCATTTATGTAATGTTTGCCCTTATTAGAGATTGGTTTTTTTCATGGTACTTAATGATCTTAAGTCATCACAGAAAAGTATCTTAGAGGGCAATTGCACTTCAGTGCAAGTGGCTGGTCTTCCTTATGTATTACAGCAGCAATTCCTAGAATTTTGATTGTATTATCTCTTTACTACACAATAACCTGGAGTCTCAGATAAGAACAAAACTGTAGAAGCACATGATATATAGCCTCACCTGACAGCTACATAGAACAGAAATTAATTTTAATAGTCTTTATTTAGCTATTACTTTAACATTTATTTAGTTTTGGAAGATGGATTAAATTCCCTAGTTTGGCTTGACCTTGATTCCTTGTAGTTACTGCTGGATAATAGTTGTAAAAACTTATTCCTGTGTGTTTAGCAAACCTTGTGACTCTGAAAATTACATTCAGACAGAAGGACCATAAAAGACACCTATATCTTATGTACCTTGGCATTGAAAGCATCTGGGAATGGGATTGCATACTTTCAGAGTGCAAAGCAGGGATACCAAGTGCCTGGTTTACAGGCTGAATCTACAGAGCTCACAGGGAAAGGGTCTTGCTCATGGAAAAAAAAGTGTGTGTACAGGAGGAGGGTGGGTCAGGTACAGTAGCAGGGAGCTCCAATTGAAGACCTGTTTGCCATTGAAAAGTCAGCTTAAATTACTCTAAAGGAGAAACCTGGACTCCAAAATCTAGGGAACCTTGGTGGCTATGTCCTATCTCTTAATGTAGTCAAGTGGCTGAATGACAGAACAACTTTGTCATTTCTGCTGTATAAATACAGGCCCCTGATGCAAGTAAACAGAAATATTCCTATTGTCAGATCAGCGTGTTATGGTTGTAATTGTTATTCTCCCCCATCTGGGACCACATTTTTGTCCTCAAAAGATTATACTGAATGCATAATGAGTCCCCCAAAAAGTAAATTTGTACTTTCTGACATTTAATGTCACTTGAATTTAAGTCACTGGACTTTACTTTTCCATGTCCTACAAGAGTTACCCACTGATAACATTTCAACATTAAAAACACTGGAAAAGATGGATCAGGAGATTTATAGCCTTTTATAGGAAAGGAACCATCTTTTCAAATCGCCATTTACATTCATTTGCAAGTTGGGAATATATGTATAAATGGGATAGCATAAAACATACCTCAAAATCTAAGATTTAGGTAAAATCATCTATGCCTACAAATGACACATTGAAACAAGCATTTGCATATGCAATATTATATGTATTCCACTTGGTAATCTAGGTTCTTATACACCCTGAGTTTAAAATCAACACAATATATTGATGGATGGAATAGATGAAGTCAGTTTGCTGGAGGAGATGCTTCTCCTGGAAGTCACTGTCTTCACAGCCAGAGGAACTGAGTTGTACATGAAGCAGCTCCAGAAAGCACGTGAGTACAGAGTAGGCATCCTCCAAGTGATATGTAGGCTGAGGAACACAGGGAATAATGACTTCCATCACCCAAGTTCATCTATTGCCTGCAAACCCAGTGGAAAGCTATGGTCTTGGTTAAGGTCTGTGAAAATGCGGATTGGAGATGTTTGGAATTAGAGAACTGAAAAAGGAGGGAGAAAGCAGCTGATAGAAAATCAATGGTTTGTCGTCTGTCAGTGTGGTTGCCAAGGCAAGTGGCCTCAAAATGTTACTGTATTCTATAATTTACAAAATTATAGATGCTTGGCACAACATCAAAGCAACCTGTATTTGTCTTTAATGAGTCTGCCTTCACAAGAGGAGCTGAGAATTTACAAGTTTTGTGTCTCACTTAACTCTTTAGCCCGTTCATCAAGATGCTGAATATATGTGAAGATTAGCATCTTGAAGTATATCTACACTGCTAACACTGACTATATTCTCCCTAAGGGTATAATTATAAAGTATAGCAGGTGTGATCCACTGAAGTAAGTGGCGAAATCCCATTGACTTCATTCAAAGATTTTATCCATTATGTATGTTCAATACATTTCCCCTATTTTCCTGACTTGCCTACCTTATCTAGTGTTCACATCTTTAGCATTTGAATGATTTCATAGTACTTTCAACTTCCTCTTTTTAAAAATGTCTAATAAGTATTCATTTAAAGGTTCAAACTGCATAGAAAACCACTGCAAATTGTCACCTTTATTTGAAAGCAACTGATCTATTGCTGCATAAATGTCATTGATTGTACACAGCTACATATGCTTTAATTTAGCAGACTGTTTTACATGTATGTGATAGTAATTAGGGATGCTTTGTTTTTTGTGAAATGCTAAGGAAATAAAGTTTTATGACCCCAACCATGTCCTTCTTCCATGGAAGTTAATTTTGGCTTAAGTTTCAGCCAACATATCACTGAGAAGATTTAAATAAGCGGTAAAAAAGGATGCAAAAAATTAAGACTCAAACCTTGCAGTCTGGAAGAGTTGAGGTCTGCCGAGAATCTGACTCTTGTATGTTTGTAGGAGAACCTGTCCCTTTTGCTTGGAAGAGAAAAACACTCCCAAGCCATCTTATGATACTGCTTTTATCATTACCTGGACCAATTTCAAGTAATGAAACAAAATTATGATATGCTTGAGGACTTCACGGAGTTAAGGTTACTACTCAATGTGTGCAGTTACTGTGCTGGGGAGGGCACCAGCCAGGGCGCTGTACACTTACTCTTCTTTCACTCTTTCTGATAAGCACTTCAACCAGAACAGTCATTTGTGCTCAGTTCTGTGCATTAAAAGACAAAACTCGTCATGAAATAAGTACAAGTTTGTGGACTACAATCAATGTTTGAAGAGAGCTCATTTAACACTTGTAGACTGTGTGGGAATCTCAAAACACAGGGGTGATGTATGCTGTGGATTGAGGAGGAGAGGGGGAAGAAAATAGGTGGACAGCTATAAAACTGGCCAAATCATCAGTCACGTGCAAGTATTAGTTACTGAGCAAAATCATTATCACTTGCATATCTCAATATACTGCTCCTCATCAAGGCCTATGCCTGCTGGATCACACTACCATGTTTCAATTCAATGGGATAAGAAAATTTAATAATTTTTAGCATTGTGTGAAAGCTAAAATTCTCTTTGATAGATTAAATGATCCTTTTTAGAAGATGTTGGCCTCTGCTTCATTTCAATGCCTGTTTCACAGAAAATAATATGGAAATAAGAAAAAAATCTTCAAATTCTAAAAGACTTAGTAAAGTGTTTAAGTAGTAAAATTAATTCAAAGTTGTAAAAATAATTCACCTGCACCTAAAATTTTATAGGTGTCAGAAAAAAAAAACAGGAAAAGCAAGAATGAAGCTTTGTAGTTCACACATATTAATATGAAAACCTGGGAAATGCATACCATATTCCTCAGTATTTTTTAAGAAAGCACCTACCTGTGTATGCTTAGAAAGTAATGCAATACAAATTCTTCAATAGTAAAATGAAGCTTTGAATTCGAAACTACTGTATTTTTTCCTATTTTTTCTTATTTATTAACCATAGAATATAAGATTCTCAATTGAACAAAAAAAGATTTTCTTCTTGTTGCAGTACTTTTTACTTCTATAATTTCACTGATTGATAAACTAACCTTTCTAGCACTTCTTTTAAACCTTTGCAGAATTGCATCTACTTTGGTTTTCTGTTGTTTCAAATTCCTCTGTAGCATGTAGAACCACCAAGAGCCTTATATAAATAATCCACTGACTGAAAAGGAGACAAACAAAAAAAATTTCTTGCATGAATTTGGAGAAGTATCAGTAACAGTGATATTAAAAAGATACAGTTTTTGGATTTGCTGATCTTGCTGCTCTTTATGACTTCAAATTTTCTCTGAACGTGTTTGGTTTTTAGGGGGAAGTTGTGCCACCACCTATGAGTGACAGACTGAAGACAAAAGCACTCAGCATCGGCTGAAATAAAAGCGTGTTCCCTTTCAGGTGAGGGAAAATACTTAAACCTATCACCTTTCTGTTCTCAGTTTTCCTGGGTTTGAAATCAAATGTCAAATATTATGAAGCAAAACAAAGTGGTTCTGCGTATGGTCTGATCACTAAAACAAATATGAGTCATTGACAGCAGTGCTTTCTCACCCTTCTCTTTCACTGTCCGGGACTTGCATGTGAGCTTCCTTGTCTCATGTGAGTCCTTCATGCCTGTATACATCGTTTGTGGTAGCTGAACAAATTGCACTTTTTCTAGGATGGATTTATGCTGGCTTTGGGAGCTTTACCACTGCTCTGTGGCTGGGAAACCTGACTCTGAGGGCAGGCTATGCTGTTGTCCTTTTCACTAGTAATCCAACTGACACCCTTTGAAAGTCATTTAAATGCGGCAAAACGGAAACCACACTATGACTGGACCCAAAATAAGTTCATAATGTTCATGTATGCAGTTATTGTTTTATTAATTTGAGGGTCACATCTGCTACATAATATTCTAGATCACTGCCTCAAGGTAATGGGTGTTTGAAAAATCTCTTCCTTATGCTTTTGTCATCCTATATAATGCTTGTTGAGCTCATCCAGTTGTTTCTGTGAACTACCTAATCCATAGATAGGAAATATCCCTAATAAAATTTTTTTTTATTTTTTTTAAATCAAAAAAATACAAATAATTTCTCATCTCTAAAATTTATGCATAAAGTGTTTAGAAGTGGAGATGTTTTTTAAAATTCTACTCATTATGTAACTCCCAGTGTTCTTAGGTTGAACCAAAACCAGTCAAAGTTCTGGAAGTTTTCTCCTTTTCTACAGATTTTAATATACTGAAAAATATCAATTTTACAGGGAAGTAATGTGATATGTTAATTTTTCATACACCACAGAAGTAGCCTTCTATTGAATTACTTTCTCCGTAGCCTTGATAGAAAAACTATTGCCAGAGACACACAGATAGTTCATACCTAATTCACCTACTGTTACTTAGGGACTTTAATGCCTACTATGTAGACTTCCTCCTTTCTTCAGTACTCCACCTGCCTAAATCCTGAGGGTACCAGTGCATATGCACCTAAAGCTCTGTACATGCCTAGATTTTCTTTTCCTCCCTGTAAAATAGGAGGCTGTTCACAAATCCACAGTGCTGACTGTCTGTCCAAATGCCCTTGTCTTCTCCATTACCAGGGATATGTCTGAAGTCAGCACAAATGGTGTGGGAATCCAATCAGAAATCTGGGCTCAGATCACAACTATTGTCCACTACCACTTCCTGAACTGTATTTGAGATGGAAAACTGTTATGAGAGAGGGACCTTTCTCCTATACATATATCCTTGGCTTTTCACTCTCCAAATAGAAAGAGAAAGCTAAAAGGAGAAGAATAACAAGAAGATTTTTTTTTTTTTTTTTTTTAAACTCAGCAGTTCATGGGAAGATCAGGAACTCTGAGAGGCCATAGGGGACAATTCAAGCAAATTCTTTGCCGGAAAGAGCTGAATTTCTAGCTCATATTGGAAAAGATGTCTGACAATAGGTAGGTAGCCTCAATAGCACCATAGCTGGATAGCCAGACATGATATTGCATGAGTAAGTTTGAGAAAGCTGGAGAGCATTCCCTTTTGGTAGACACCTTTCTTGGGAGCAGTGTAATCTTGTTATGACAGCATGTGGAAGCCCACAAATCCAAACCATGTACCAACACACCAGCTTAGAGGTCAAATAAATGAGGACTGCAGTTGTGTCAGCAATCTGTGCCCTCCTTTGGGGACCACCTCACTCTGAACACCACCATGCACTTACCTACCTCCTCACTCCTCTGAGTCACACAGCCCTGGGTCATTTCCAGCAACCCTGAACCTCAGCTGATTGCAGCTGACAGCAGCTTCTGATAGTTCACACAGGCTCTGTAAACACACCCAAAACATCACACAGATCCCAGGAGAAGAACAAAACTGTAGGGGAGTCTGTTCCACAAACTGTGCACCAAGGATGCTTCCAGCCATTCATTGCATCTACAACAAGACTCATGTCAAGGCATTGACTTGTGAATGTCCTGTGTCTGTTTATTTACATCTAGTCACTATGAGCAATTGCACGTAATTCAGCCCGGAGTTGTTTAGAGGTTTCCCAAAGCAATTACAGTATAACATGTGAGCTCACCTTCAAGAGTAGTGTACCTGTATTTATGGGGTGGAATAAGCATAAACTTCCTTGAAACTATACTTCAACTGTGGATGTTGAGCATTTCCTTCCTTTCTTTTAATGAATGCAGATGATTGTCACTTTGCACTACTTGCCCAACTTTTTTGCTCCCTGAAAAACAAAACTGCAACAGACTTGATAAAGAACAACTTTCATCACAGAGTTTTCAACACCCTGAGATTTACATGTTTATGCCCTAAGGAAAAGGAGAAATAGTTTGGGGAATCACTGTAACATCTCCTATCTTGCACTTCAGAGCAATTTTGCAGGGAGCAGAGCAAAGTGGAGAGTCAGGCATGAACACATTCATCAGTGGTAGCAGCTAGAAAATGATGCCTCATTTTCCACTCCTTGTTCCCAGCTCCCTATCCAGATGTCATTAACAGCAATATACAGAGATCTATCTCGTCCTGTTCTGGAGACCTTTCTAAAGATAGTCAGGGTAGAAATAAGCAATGGGAAGACAGTGGAAGGTATCTTGGGAAGAACCCATGTTTTCGACTGTCCATGCACAATGCCTGCCATTCTATCATGTGCAAACACAAATTTTGCTGGCACTGAGGTGAATTTATTTCTTTTAAGTCTCAGTGATTAGATCTGGGTACAAGGAGTGTGGTTTGGATGAGGCCAATTAAGCAACCTCTCTAATATCCAACTTCCTTTCCAAAGACCACAATGGAAGGATTGCAGATTTGGGAAGAGGAATGCCATTCCATGCTAAGGGAGAACATCTCTTGGTGTGCCACCTATATTGAGAAAGGCAAATAGCTAAAAATAAATATTAAATAATCTCCAGTGCGGATCCAGGACATTAAAAGGAAGTAAAATAATTTTTTTGTCAAGTAGGATTGCTCAAAAAGGCATGCTCATAAATTTGAGGGATTCCCATATATTCTGATGCTTATTCCAGAGAGAAGGAACCATGGTTCCTGAGTCCAGCTCAGCTCTTTTTTCAAGAGCTGCATGATTAAAATCTCCCATTACCGCAAAGTTCTATGCTTTGGACAATCCTGATAATTGTTAAGAACAAGAGTTATCGGCTTTATCTACCTGGATCTGCAGCAGATTCCCAAACAATGCTTATATTCTTGTCCTTTATAGTTTTTCTCAGACTTATAATGCACGTTTCCTGCTGCATTCTGAACATTTCTGTGAGATATGAGGCATAATCTCCTTTTATCTTTTTTCCCCTTGTTGTTTCCTCCTCTTGTTCCTGAACAAGCTCTGTTCTTTGGTATTAGTATTCCAGTCACATACTCACATTACCCTACCAAGCTTTTTTATGTCAAATAAGTTGTAATTTTGATCTTCCTTTAAGTGTTCTTGCTCCACTTATATTTATTTAGCTATATTTTACATCAGTCTAGTCTGAGCATCAATTGTTTTGTTTTCTTTTTTCTTCCTCCAATGACTTCTTTTAAAGAATCAGTTTTCATCTTTTCAGCTTTTTTGTTTAGGCCAGCAGGGGTCACATTCATCTGGACATGCATGTCACCAGCGCGACAGGATATTTTAGTTATATCCAGCCAGATTAGCAAATCACTGCTGAAGTTTTTTCTTTGCTAGGTGGAGCCTATTTCTTCTCAGCAGTCCTTCCCACCCTGTCCTGGAAATGCAAGTTTATGCTGAGGTAACCAAGGTCTTCCTTCTAACAGTCCTCACAATCACGCATTTTCATTCCCACCCTGACCTGCATGTACTCATGCATGCATTGAGGTTCTTTGTCTAAGTAGAAACTGCAATCAGAAGTGCTTCCCGGCCTATCTATCTTTTCCCAGAAGCCTCTACATCATAAAACCCCCAGTGACCACTCACTGTTACAGGGTCACTTGGTTCTAGGAGACTAAAGAAACCTCTAACTTACTTAGGAGAAAGACAAGGCCTAAGATTTTGTGCGAAACTGGAATGTACCTGTACCCTAATTCATGAAATGTAATGTAATGTTATTAATGAGATCAGTCCTAAAATGCAAAACCAAGAAAATAATCGGACTGGAACAGACATTTGAAAATGTCCTACTCTTACATCTATTCTCCACAGTAGGATCACCTATATCAAAACTGTTCATGAAGGATAGTTGACTAACCATACTTTTAAAAATAGCCAGTAACAAGACACTGCAGACTATTACAGCCCATCTATTTCAGTACTTTGCTCTCTTACCTTTAGTTTTTCCTAAGTCAAACAACTTTCTTCCACTGAAGTTTACTTGTTCTAACCACAATTCATATGGAGAAAAATTTAATCTTCTTTGCAAATTGTCTGGATCTATTCTAGTAAAATAAACAGAGCCAGAACACATCCTGAAAGAGTGGACCTTGATTATCTACTATGTCATGTTCCTAGAACAGACCTTCACAGGTTTTGGATACCGCCCTGATTGCTTTCCAAACACAGTCTGAGACTTAAAACCAGCTTAGATGCAGCCATGTAGACATAAAGGGTGAAAAAGTTTAAAGGCCAGATAATGTCTCCAGGCCAAAGAATAAACTCTATCTAGTATTGTTTATTTTCTGGCAGAGAAATATACCCTTTATATCATTAAGAATACTTATCAACCCTCCTTTCTTTGAACTAAACAATATGAATCTCAGTCTTTCTTTACAGACTCGAGATCACTCTTACTGAAATCCGTTTAATTCTCAGCTGCCATTCCCAAAACTGGTTCCTGAAGTGCAATTCCCAAAGTGCTTTACTCAGCTGCCTGCTCACCAATGCTGAGTGAAGATGAACATGATGATTTTCTGTGTTCTATGAATATTTCTATTTATGCACTTCAAATTGCTTCATACAGTTCTCTAAGTACAGTCAGTAAACATAATGTGCCCTAATTGATTTTGTAAGTCTTTAACTTATTTAATACTTCTTGATATGTTCTTCTAGCATCTACATCCCCATAACCTTTAGCATTTGCTTGTGAAGATGATTGCATTAGCAGTGATAGCACAGGCAGATGTTTCAGTAAGCAAAAATCATTAAATATTTTGGCCTCTCTGGAGCTGTGTTTTGGTAGAATCAGTTGGTGGTCATGGGGAAGTTCCTACAACTTCTACTGTATTTGTACATATTCTGTGGAACACTGAGAAATTTCTTTCTCTGGAGCTTTAAAAAGGATTTCTGAGCTTTAAAATTAAATGTTAGATTGTTAAGACTTAGAAATTAATTGTGCCTCATAGACCAAGCTCTTTGAAAGGATTCCCTAGAAGAACAAATCAATAAAACTGGAATGATGCAGATAACTAAACTCTTACTGTTGTCAACTGACCTCCTATCAATTATCTTGTGCTGTTGTGGCCTTTGTTGCCCATGCTAATTGACCTTGACAAATGTTATTTTTTTCATGAAGCTTCAGCTGCATGGTTTTACCATTGGCAATGGTGTGGTTAAGCTGAAAGCAGGCTCTACCTTCCTCTTGCCTTTTGATGTGGACTTTGGTACAAAATAAAAGGCTGTGTGGTGGTCCACAGCAGAGCTCGAAGGCGAGCCCAGCTGGGCTGTGATCTCCGGGTGGAAGGAAGGGCTGTTTGCGCAGCTCAGACCTCAGGGGTGACTGCATCCGTGACTCTGACGGGATAATGAAAGAAGTTTGCTAATCTGCGGTGTAGCTCCTGCTGGCTGATAAAGGGATGTGTACAGTAGTTTCAGTGTTATCACTTTAGCCAGGTTTACACTGGTGTGACACTGCTGAATTTAGACAAGCAGGTCCTGATTTACTTTAGGGCAAGGGCAGAATCGGGTCTGATTTTTGCACCACAACCCAGAGAGATAACCCAGCTCCCCCTGGAAAACATCTTGGGTGTAGTTAAGAATACTTCAATATATGTAACCATATTTATAGCCTCTTCCCATGTAGTGAGGGTATTTTGGATCTTTCTGGTACCTCTCGATATAAAACCTTTCTGAGCTAAATCCAGGACAGATAAATCATGACTCCGCTTTCTTTCACCGAGGGTAGCCTGCCTCAATCACTGCCACATTCCTCCCATACTAGTCGTTTAAAATTAATAGCACATGCAGAGGAAAAACTAAACCCTTTGACGTCACTGCCGAAATGAGGAAACATAAACAGAAAAGGCTTCCCGGCGGCGGGGATTGGTCTGCGCGCCCGCGGCAGCGGCAGCGCCTCCCCGCCCGCCGGCCTGCGCGGGCTGACACAGGCAGCGACTGCAGCAGCCTCAGCGCTACCCCAGCCCTCACCCTGGCACGAAAGTGCGCTCTCTTCCCGAGCCTTTTTGCTTCTTAAGGTGGTTTTATTGGCTGGGTTGGGGGACTTGGGGAGGTTTTCTTTCTTTTTTTTTTTTCCCTTTCTTTTTTTTTCTCCCCTTTTAAAAAAAAATTCTTTTAAAAAATTGTTATTATTATTTTTGTTTGCTGTCGTTACTTATTTCTATTCCCAATCCTGGATGCAGTTACTGGATTCTGCAGTACAAGTCTTCATGAACAAGCTGCACCGCTTAGAGATTTCACGGCATTCAAAGGTCACAGAACTGCCACTATGGTTAAATGTCTTGTTTAATGGTTGAGGTATGTACAGAAAATCTGAAAGAGGCAGCATGATTATTTATTGCAGGGGACCTAAAATTATGAGGGGGAGAGGGAGATAATACTATTATTTAGTGGAAAAGATTTTTATTGGTGATTGTTACTACAGCAACCGGTTTTTGAATTTCCTTCCTTTTTCTTTTTATTCAAACTAGATGGAAATTCTAACTTATGTTGATTTAACCATTTGATGGTTACAGAAGATTGCAGAAAGAGTCTCTTGTGGTTGTCTGTTCTGATCTCACTGGGGAAAGTGTGATTGGTTTTTTATATGTTTTCCTATTGCTCTGTGGCAGGAGAGGAGCCCTGGGACTTGGCTGGTTTAGAGGAAGGGAGAAGAAAACAGAAACTTGTTCCTATCCTGAGGGGGCTGTGAGTTTGTCTGAGAGTTAGAGCAGAGGGATGAAGACTTGGAAATAAACAGGTCAAGCAGAAAAGAGTATCGCCCTCATTTATAGGAGTACATGTACTGCTGCTTTTTTTTCCCCGTTGTTTGTTTGTTTGTTTCTACATGCTTAGATTACTTGGTTTGGGTTCAGAAGTTCAAAATTAAGAAGCAGCTTGTGCTTTGACTAAGAAACAGATCTTCCCTGTCAGGGGAGAGAGTTGATCATCTTATATCAACACCAGTTTTTGTACAGATTTTGCTACTTAAACAGAGAAAAGTGGAGATTTGCTCAGGAGTTGAATTGATGTATCCTGAGGTCTGTTTGATGGCATCTATGTTCAATTCATGTTTGAGCCAGTGATCTGCCTTGAATGAGTATTGCAGCATTACAGTGGGCAGTGTGTGCTGCAGTAAAGGGAAGCAACTGCTACCATAAAACTAACATTGTTTTCAAGAGTGTGATTCTAAATTATGAGGAAGAGCCACTTGTCAGAGCTTGTGTGTGTTTGTGTGTGAGTGGTCTTAAAGATAACTCCAGCCAACACAGGCGATTTCTGTTATTAATTGGATTAATATACAGATAATGTTCAATGACCAGCAGTCTTCATATTTTTCTGATTTGTGGAATGAGATTTTTATAGCTCTGTTTGAAATGTTGTTGTAGATATAAATCCTCTGCAATTTGAAAATGCTTCAGTTTAACCTAAAAAATTATACCTGAAAAAACCAGTTCTCCCAAGGAACAGAGTGTGAGCACACCTAGCTCCTGCAGTGTACCCCATAGGGTTAAAAAATTAACTACACTAGGCTGAAGCATGCTAGCTTAAGGACTGCAAAAATATTAGCTCTGAAATGCAGAGGATGTGCTATGTGCTGTGAATGGACAATTGCTATTCTGCAGTGCCTAGTGGGAAAACAAGGACTTTGTGTATTGCAAATGCATAACTGCAGCTCCTCCATTTCCTTTGCTGTATCTTCACTGATGACTGCAGAAACAAAGAGGCTTGTCACAGATAAGGTCTTTAGTGCCCCATCTCTTTGGAGATGCTTGAAGATATTTTCTCACATCATCCAACAACCCAAAGTCAAGCTTAGTTGGATGAACTGTTATTCTGTAATCTCCATGTCATTCTCCCCTCCTCAGACCTCCCCAAATTCTTACTATGTGAACTGCCAGCTGTGTTCAAAAACTAAGGTACTACTTTTTTAGCCTCAGGTTTAGGAAGGCTAATATAGTGTTGGTTAGATGATTAATTCGTAAATTTAACTGAGTGTGTCTCTGTCTATAGACACTAAAACCTGTTGTGTAAGGAAAAACCCTGTAACTACATTAATATATTCGTTTCCAAAAGACAATCTGTAAGATATTTGCTTATAATAATTTCTGAGAGTTATTTTTATTATTGACTGCTTTTTATAAACAGTTTTTAGAGAAGATTTCTTTTTAAGCTCTATATCTACATGTTGGTGCATCTGTGTTCTGTAGCAACTACTAGTGGTGGTACTAATAGTAAATATGGTAAATGGACTTCAGCTGAGGAAATGACACAATTTTGCTGCTTTAGTAAGAAAAATTTATCTGCACTGTTTCCTCTGAGCCATCTTGATTCAGCATCTAAAAAAGTACAATTTAAGGTTGGTCTCTCTGCGGTGGACAAAGCACTTACTGACATTTGCACTCACACTGTCTCCAAAAAATTGTCTATTGCAGAAGTTTCATGGGCTGTGAATGGGTGCTTCTTGAGTTTATTTCCATAGGGTGGACAGGACTTGTCACAGTGAAGTTCCAGTGATTCCAGCAGAGCAAGGCACACTCTGCTGAGCCTAATCCAATATACTGCAGATCACTTTTTTAAATTGTAAAAAGTTTAATTATGTAAAATAGTATATAAATATATCATTATAACAGCAGCTTCCCTTCCTCCCTGTTTATGTCCTTTTACTTTCTGAAACTGAGCCCTCTGCTTGCCCTTACCAGACCTCTAGGTAGGTCATTGAAGCACACTGATTTTCCAGTGTCTTCATTGCAACTATGAAGTACATGAGACATTCGATCATATGTAATTCCTTTTCACTCATCACATGGCTCTTCTACCAATCACTAAAGTACATTTTAATGAGAAGTATTCTGAAAATTGGTGTTCTATGGCACATTTTCTTGTAATTTTTTCCATCTCAGGGAAAAACCTCCTCTTGTACTGATAATTTCCTTTATAGGAGCTGTATCAAGCAAAAATGCCAGCTACTAACCAAGGCATTAGTGTCAATAGAGTAAAACCTGACACCTCTCTATTTAATCATAAGAAATATTTAAGACTTAATCTCTCCTCAAATCAAGGTAGGTATATGTCCAAAAGCTCTTGATGAGCTTGCTTCTGGTTTCTGTGCTAACAGAAAAACAAGTCATTTGGTGCAGCCAGGAAGATATCCCATGCAAACAGGAATTCTTAACTACTCTGTATTGTTCATCGTCACATTGTTACTCCATTTTCATGCTTGAAATTATTACAGCATTCCGTGTGCCTGTCACAGGGTGAAAGTGAAAGGGACAGCTGGGGTCCTACCAGCTGCCAGAAAAAAATTAAGTGTTTCGTAATGAAATGATGGTTCAGTATTCCTCCTCTCGCATCCATGTTGGGTGCAAGATGTTAGAACTACAACATGCATTTTTCTTGTTCCTCAGCCAGCAAGCTGGCTTACCCTTGCAGGGACATAAGTTCTTACACTTCCAGAGAAACATTGGCTTTACCTCTAGTGTGAAATTTGCACTTTTTCAGTCACAAACTTCAGGGTGTAGAATTGATGTTATTTAGAGTTTATACCCTGAGTACGCTGGGACACAGATGCAGCCTAAGTGTCCAAAAGTAGTTCAGAAGTTCTGATGCTTTTTCTTTCTCTGGCCACCACGAGATGCATTAGTTTTGGCACCTAAAGGTGAATAATGCTGAGAAGTTGTGTCACAATGCCAGGTGCCACATATGCAATTAGATTGGGACTGGTAATAATCTTTTTGTGTTTCACAGTAAATGAGTGGAAACCAAATAACATGCCTTCTGACAGTAGTAGCATTTCTTCAGATCTGAAGTTACTAGCTTTGTATAAATGCATTTGTTGTATTTAAGACAACTTAGTTAACTAACTTAGAGAATTTGAAAACACAAAGTCAACTTCTGCAAGACTTTTTGCAAAAAGGATTCTTCCATATCATCTTGGAAACTGTTTGGAGAACGGTTAATTTTTTTTAAAAATTATTATTCGTACTACAGTGCCATTAAAAAAAAATTCCATTAGAAAACTATATTTCAAGCTCTGAATGCTGTAATTTCTGTTTTCCTGTAACAGACTGCGGGATTCAGAATATACATTGCAAGGGTTCACAGTGCTCAGTCTGGGCTAGTGATAGCTATCTGTTTTAAAGCCTCCAGTTTTACAGTAGAAAATTAACAAATCAGAGCCAGATTAGATAGAAGAGAGAGTGTTTCCAGAAACCAGACTTCAGTGACAAAACTGTAAGTGAAAAGTTTGTGACAGAGACAGTTCTCAAAAAACAGCAGCCCTGTGAATTGAGCATTTCTTTTACACACCTTGAATAGTATGATATTGTCAGTCCATTGATGCAGTAATTTTGATATACCTTTGTCACCTGTTCTGTTCTTTGAAAAGTGAAAAGTCTAGGGCTATCACTTAATTATGTAAACAGTGTCAAATGAGAGAATCTAAACTAATGAAAGGGTCCTACTGAATTGTATTTTTTTTATTCTGTTCTTCCTCCTAGTAGGAGCTGTGAGTGAGGATGGATAAGAACTCAGTTTAGCTACTTAAGTCACGTAGTCTTGTGGTGGCATATGATATTCTTCTGCTAGCTTGCTGTCCAGGCAAATAAGACATCCAGATTGCCTGGATAGATAAACGTAGCTGACGACCTCTTCCACTTAATAGGTGGATGTGAAGAGTTAGGATTCTTCCATTTGCACACAGAGATAAATTTGTTACTTTTTAGCTAAAGAAGAGTTGCCTCAGACACGGGCAGTGAGATTTATTTCTCTTTGAGAGGGTTATTTTTAAAAAAGTAGGAACAAATATTTAGAAGGAAACAGATGCAATGGCAATTTTTTTTCTATAGCTCATACGTTTGTGCTAGTTACTCACAAAAATTTCTGGTGTGGGGAAATTTACCAACTAATATCTCATTATGGCATGTGTTAATGGTGGCAGTGTAAGGTTTTGAAAAGGAGAGCACAGAATCTCCTGTCAAATTAAGTATAGCTAATTGTCACAGTGACATGAAAACACACTTGTGGGGGAACTGCTGTGAGGACCTGTATACAATTATTCTGCATGGCTGTTCATAGCAGAGTCTATGATACTAACCCACATGTATGTAGGAAAGATGTTTTGAAAAGGATGATCGTTACCTTTCAAAGAATAAAGGAATGCTTTGACTGCATATGCAGCAACTCAAGAATGGCTTAGAGTGATATACATCTGTAAAAATGAAATCAAGAAACATGAATTTAACTAGAAAACTCCTGGAGGATGGTATTGATCTACTGTGTGATGAGTTCTGTTCCCCTTGGAAATTGCCCTTTATTACTTCTGAAAGAAAGGCTATGTATGCTCAGGTTCTTACTCCTTCTCCTTCCCCCTACCCAACCTTTTTCCCTTAGCACCCTTCCCACAGGGCATGTAAAGCCTGGCTAAGCTTTGGAGCTTGTCCTAATGAGGTGGCAGAATTACCATCAAGTGTGCAAGGACTCATCCCTTGGAAAGAAAGGAGCAGATCCCCAAGTGGTTGCTGTGCTTTGGAAACAAACACATATTGTCATGAAACGCCTTAGTAGTTTCTCAAGAATTCAGCTGTCATCCGAAGGGTGTAGCTATTTTCCCCTCTATGTATGGTGATCCGGGTGTAGAGTGACAACTGGCACCTCTGCTCAGACAGCCCCAGAGGACATAATCTGTGTCGTGTTTCTGTGGAAGAGCACGTATGCAGCTGCACACTGAAGTACACTAAATACAGGCAACACCTGACATTTGGTTTTGCCTTTTCCTCAACTTAGCACTTGGCTTCAAACCTCTGAGGAGGTTAGACAGAATGGGAGCTTGGTGCACACCAGGCTGCTGAGATGGAGAAGACCTCATGTAGGTACCCAGAGAGAAATGAAAACAGATGCATGACATCTTCATGGAGAAAGGACACTTCTGGCTTCATGTTAACTGACAACCATGTTGAAACAGGCTGTTTTCTAGGGCCCTTTCTGTTTCAAATGTTGGGATATGACTTGGCTCTGTATTACTTATGTAGAGTCATTTTTGTTTTACACATTGCCGTAATATCCAAGTATCTATTAAAAGCAATGTTCAAGTAGCATCAGAATGGCCATCATAAATGTAATTAGGCAGCGTATCTCCAGTTTAATCAATGTGGTCATTAAAAGACTGTAAGACAGCCAGGAAAACAATAATTAATCCTGATTAATAAAGAAAAACTTGCACATGTCAGTGAAGAAGAGAGAGGAGATTTGCATGTTCAAGGCTTGGGTGGACAGCAAGTTGCTTTCTGCTTTAGCAAATCTGAGAACACTTACTAAAAACACTCTTGAAAATGCTCTTACAATACTAAAAAAAATTCTCTCATTAAATAATTAATTTTCTGGAGTAAACTGTAAGTATCAGCTAGAAGGATACAACTGGAATGTATTTCTTCACCAAGCAAATTCCTCCTGTGCACAGTTGGGTTGTTTTTCTAGGACTGCTTTGAAAAGCAGAACAACTGAAAGATTAAAAACAAGACTCAAATTGAAGTGCTGTAGGAGGATATAAAATGTCATGATTCCACTGAGTTTAAGAAGACTCCACCAATTATACCTGGGAAAGATCAGATGCACTGAGCTTTCAGGACTAGAACAAGTTCCTTCACTGGTTAGATCAAATTTTATGTTCATTAACTTTGTGTCATACCTATTTCATGCCAGTTTTCCACAACTTCCTCAGCACTGTGGTACCACAGGGCTGCTTTTGTGGTTCCACAGAAGCTGTGATGCATTCTTTTCCTTTCATCACACTTTAAGCTGCCCTTCTCTCCTTCCCTTTCACATAGAAAATAAATGTTTACCAGATCTTATTTGAAATCACAACCCCACAGTTAATTTTTAGCTTATGTGCTAGCATCTGCAAAACTGTATATATTTGTAATACAGAAGGGGCTGATCTTGCTCATTTTCAGTAAAGATCGTGATCCCTTTTAAGGACACAGCTATGTAAGTAATATTTTTAAAAGCTGAGGAATAACAGGAAAATAGTAATTTTGTTTAGGAACCAACATGTACTGTGCTGTATCACAAGGCATTTTTAATGTAGTAAGATTGTAACATACTGTCTCTTTGAACCGTGAAACTATAACTATAAAAATCCTATCCACTAGCAAAGTATAACCTCTGTAATAGTATGGTAACAAACACCAGTGCAACATGAGAACATTGAATGAAGTTCTTCCTGTATATGATCATCAAAACTGATAGAAATGGCCAGGCTTTTGAAAAAGCTCAAATTCACTTTAGTCTCTAAATGAAATGGCTGGATTTGAAAAATGGCTGTGCGAGAGGCAGATCTTTGCCTGCAGCTCCAGGAGTTCTGTCCTGAACCCAAGAAACTTTTCTCATGGATGGTATCTTCAGATGAGAGCATCTCCTTCTGAACAAATTTTGCATCAACAAATCGTTGTTTTTGAAAAGAAAGATCAGATATATTTTAAGGGGGGCGGGGGAGGGAATCTCACTGATACTGCAGAATTTCTGCCTTGTTTGTGGGGACTGAGGGGTAAAGAGAGAGTGTTTGATTTGGGTGTCCGCTCGTGGGCAGAGGTGAATGATGGATGGTTGGACATGATCTATGAGGTCTTTTCCAACTTTGATGATTCTGTGAAGTTTGGTTCCTGTCCACTGTCCATTTTGAAAAGTCTGCTTAGTTTTTATTTTACAGCACATGAATTGAAAGCTCAGAGGTCACTGAAATCTTTAATTTCCAAACCTTTTAACAATCCTCTCCTCCCCCTACTCCCAACAGACTTAGTTTTACTTCTGCTTCTTATTTTCAAAGTAAGTGGGGGAAAAATCAAAAATCCATGCTTTATTTATAGGACACCTAGAGTATTGAATAGATTATTTCTGCATGAAGATTTGCTTGTACTGGTTACATTTTTTTTTTTTCTTTTACTGTGAAACACAGTTCCTTTAAAAAGAGGTTTTCATATGCACTGCAGGTGTATTATTATTATTCTCATCCCTTCCCCACATTCAGCCCTTTAGGGCTTCTCTACCAGAGCAAAGGAGTGTGGGATTCTGCTTGGGTTTATATTTTTGCTTAAACACTATTGCAAACATTGTTTCAAATCCAATAATATGACAAAGGGAGGATTATAATGTTTAAGTATGTCTGCTGATCAGAAAGCCTCTTGGGGGGCAGCCCTACAATTATCTGGGCCACCTAATATGCCACTGCAGCTTGGTCTGCCTGCATTAGAATTTTTTAATTGGTATTCATGGTTTTAGAGCATCACTTGGATAATAGGTTTTTTAAACTTTTAGTCCTGTTTACTACTAATGTGAACAAGCTACAGCTGACTTCTGCTATTTTCTAAGTATTAGTGACAACCATTTCACATTTCAAAGAAGAATAACACTAAAAGCATTTAATGTCAGTTTGTGCACCTTTTCATTATAGCTGATTAAAATTAGTTTGCCAATAAGGAAACTAATTTCCAAAAAAGTCTCAGAAGGTCCTGATGTTTAAGACAGAAAACAATTAGCAGGGAGGTCTCAGTGCTTTGTAGCCACCCTTTAATTGTCATCTGTTGGCAATACTTTAACAGTTGAACTTCTTCAGCTGTGATTTTAAGAGAAGTTCAGAAGCCTCTGAGTTAATTCCTCAGTTTCTAAAGACATTTTTTGAAAAAGAATATTAGAAGGGCATTTCTCCTTTTTTAATCTGGTACCCTTATTTTCTCCTGAGAACATTTGTCTTAAAATTATGTTTTCACCACACTGATTTACAGGTTCTGGTGTGGGAACTAATGCTCTTTCTCCTAGTAGCAGACAGAAAATTAGTCATGATCTGATGTTAACAACTTCTTCATTACCTAAACTGTTTTACACTTTATTAAGTTCAACACAAGCAAATCTAATGCCTTTGAACCTGGGAGTTCTTGCCCATGTTGCAAGTATACAAGACATTAATTAATTTATAAAGTCACAATAGTAAGTCAGCCTCTGTGGCAAACTGGGATCTGAATTGTGGTACCACTGAGTTCTGCAGAGAAGTGCCACTTGAGTGCAGCAGAGAGAAAAAATTGGCTTAGCTAATTTACATTAAAAAGTCAAATATGAATAACACTGTCAATACAGTTGCTCTTGTGGTTCTTCTTGGGAGATGAGATTCAACATATTTTACTCCCACATTTGCCACACTACATATTTGTCTGCACTGGCAACAAATAATGTGCAGTGTAGAGAATGATAGGGTGGTTCTGAGATATACAATACCTGTAGATTTCAGTGACAAGGAGAACAGAAAAGCTTTTATTAAGAGTCAGCCCACCACTAGATGTTTCTACTAAGTCACCAGTGGTGCTATAATTTTCAGCTGGTCCTTTAAATTGCCCTCACTGCTTTTCAGAGTCAAGTATGTGCTGAGCACACAGGTTGTTTACTAATGAATATCCCTCTGCATCTTGCCCATGAACCCCAGGCAGTTCCTGCAGTCCCTTGCAGCTGGAAGAGGAGCTCATTGAATCATGGAATGGGTCAGATTGGAAGGGACCACAGTGGCCTATCTGGTCCAACCTCCCGGCTCAAGCAGGATCATCCCAGAGCCCATGGTACAGGGTTGTGTCCAGACAGTTCTCGAACATCTCCAGTGTGGGAGACTCCACAACCTCTCTGGGCAGCTGTTCCGGTGCTCTTTCGAAACTCACTCATATAAAGGAAAAGGCCTTAGTCTTAGCCCAGGCAGACACAAAATTGCACCGACCTAAGCTGTGACAGTACCGTGTATGGTATAAGAAGTTGTTTTTAATGCTTCACACATGCAATGGCATTCACTGTTCTCAGAGTCTAGTGTAAAAAGATCTCTTATTGAAAACTCTAATTTAGAGAGAACATGTTTCTGAACACACTTATGAATTAAGAAAAGGTTGGGTTTTTTTAAGAGAGGCTTTACCACTATTAGTTTTACAAACAGAGGCAGAAACGGTTTTAGTTTGACTTGGTCACCCCAACACTTTTCCTTTAAATGAATATTCTTTTAAGGGCAAAACTCAGAATTTGCAAACTTATCCACTTTTAAAAAATGTTTTGGGGAGCTCATTTTGAAAACTGTGACCCTTCTGTCCATATTTTAAATTACTTTCAGAGCAGCTGCTTGCTACTTCTGAAAAATTATCTTATTACTACAGTTAAGGATAAAGAATCTTTTCTCTAACTATTTTTTAAAAATTGAAGTAATCAAAGGAAAAATAATCTTTTGTCTTCTGATTGTGAACCATTGCAACTACACTGTCCTTCTGATGTGTGAGCAGAGTTACTTACCAGCAGTCGATGGATGCACTGTACTGTGGGCAGGAATAAGAGGAAGGTATATACTCGTCTATCACAAAACATCAGAAGCGTTTCTAATTGTGACTGATAACAGAGTGAAAGCAAGAAAGGCAAGCAGAGATGGTCTCAGTGACTCTGTATCCCAAATTGGAACATGATATCACGTTCCAACTCACACCAAATGAAATGCTAGCCTAGGAAAAATTGTATTGAGCTAAGATTTATTTAAGGCTCTTGCTCTATGTTGCAAAGTGTGTTGCAGTACCATCAGAGTATGAAAATTCTGTATGTAAAATGTAAATAAAATCAGTAACACTCATTTAAGTCAGATACCTCTATTCCCCAAAGGTAGAAATGTAAATGTATTAAAGGCTACTTTCTGAAATGGCTTCGCTCTCTGTGTGTAAATCTTTCAAGAGCTGAAGGGTCAAGATTTTGTCATTCTAGTTTTTCTAACTCAGAAAATTATTTTTTTTTATTAACTCAAAAATCATTTAGTGTTTGAATGCAATATTTAGGCTTTCTATTCTTTGTCTGTAAATCTAGCAAACATTTGTTTAGGCAGTTTATGTTGACAGTTTTCCACTATAGAAATTTCCATTTCATAAAATAAATAATTTCTTAAAGCAAATTGCTCTGTTTATTAGGGATTGCGAGTTCTTAAGCTGAGGATAGAATGAATTCAAGCATCTATTTGATTTTTACTATTTAAAAAAATAAAAAACTAGGTGTTCGGTTCACCTACCACAGACTACACCCATCTCCCTCTGAACCCAAAGCACAGACTTGTTTCAGCAGGCAGGGTGGAAACCTCACATACTCTGGAGCTCTGTTTCCTATAGGCACCCCCACAAGCAGAGAATGCCAAATTGTATGATCCCGTAGTTCTGCCAAGCGCACCTTTCCTCAGCATCGCTGGGCACAGCCAAGACTGCAAGCAGTGTCCCACAGAGAATTTGTGGTCTGACCCAAAAGCCCTGGCTCTGCTTCGCATTGTGTGGGCAGATAGGGAGTGAAAGGGTGGATACAGAGGATGATGGGGGGAAATTGCACTGTATCTTGCTATCTTAAGCATCTGTAATAATGCACCTTTCTCCATCTGATACTGACTCTAAAATTGCTGATATTAAGTTAATGTCAACACTGCTATAAAATTGCTGATATTAAGTCTATATTAGCACTGTTTCTCCTTGTTTCCATCAAATCTTGATCTTTTGTCCCCCCAGTATTTTTGCAGAAGTTGTTTTTAAAAATTTTTAATCTGTTAAACATCAGGGTTCTCAGGGGATTGGGTCCAGCTTTACAAAGATTTCTTAACCGTGGTGGGCTGCCTAATTATGGTGATGTAAAGGCTGTCTCCAGCATCAGGATAAAGATTGTGTAAGAAATGCCTCTGTGAAATTTCAGAATGAGCTGATAAGAAACAGAGGATTATCTTATTCCTCAATACCTCCCTTTCCAAATGAAAGAAAAATTTCTCCCAATATTTCAAAGAAATCATCACATATTTAAAAGAGAGTAATTGAGACTGAAAATCAAATCTCAATACCATGGGCCTGCAATACTGGAAAGTATTCACCATTGAGGATGAGGGATAAAATAGAAAAAATCTGATAAAAGACTGTCGGAAACTTAAAGATTTGACCTTTAGGAACAAGAAACGATGAAGATCATAATTTATTTACTCCAGAATATTTATCAACCTTAATGGTTCACCCTGTGACATCCCATTACATGCAATTATCTGGACCATTCACACCTTCTTTGAGAATTTATTTGGGCAATTTTATGTGATATGTGAAATAAAAATCATTGACATTACAATCATTGACATTACCTGCAAATGAGTTTTACAACAGCAATAATATGGTCGTTCTTTTTTTTCATATGGAGAATTGTGATTTCAAACACTTTGAATGTTTTATATATTTAACAATGTATTATGTGAATAGCTTTGTGTCTAGGAGTGTTTAAATACTGAGGAAGTGCTCATATCCCTGCAGGCCATGACAATACCACTTCACAGTACCAACAATGGATTTCTCAATTACTGTTACATTTTTAGAAAGTCTATATAATGGTTAGGCAATGATTGCTTTGGAAAACTGGCAGAATATATCTATGGGTTTTAAAGTATTTCTATATCCTTCTAAATTTTATATCAGTATGAAAGATTTCAGTTATTAATTTTTTGTGAGTTAGTAAATACACATATGAAAAAGAAATTAGGAACTAACGCAAACTGTAAGATGAAAGATCATGCCTGTGACTGGATGCTTATGCTGTCAAGGTATCCTGAAAAACTGCATGGTACAGAAAACTTAGTAGACATAAACCAAATTATCTTCTTACATGTGCAAGAAGAAATCTGCTCGGCTTTGTGGTAATCTTCCATGTATGGAAGAGGACTACATTACATAAGGAAAATAGTATTGTTTCCAGTTTTAGTATTCAGTTAATATCTGAGTCTAATAATAAGAAAAATCTTGCTCTCCTGTTTTATGAGCCAGGCCTTGCTGGTTTATATGTTTTAAGTAAGTTCTATGATAATATTCTGGCAACTAATCTCTACTTCCTTTTACTTTGAAGAAATATCTAACAGTTTCTGCGATTACAAAGCCTTTGCCATATCTCTGAACAAGTATTTGTGCATAAATAAATTAATTTGGCAGAATTATCTCATTTTCTTGTCACTAGCACATCAGCAAACCAGGCTGTGCCTTTGTCTAGATTCCAGACTCTTAATCATTCTGAAGAAATCAGTACAAATTTAAAATAAACTTGCCTACAGGCACCTGAAATTATTGTAACTAATAATAAGTTCCGGGAACTGTAGTAGTTGTTCTGAAGTTGTCACTTGGTTCTCACTTTAAAGACGTGTTCCTCTCTCTTTGTTGCTGTAGTCTTTTTGTGCTTAATCCTCTCATGGCATCTTTCCCTTTAAGTGATTGCCCTTTGCAGCTTCTTGGCACCAGGTTTATTTTCAGCAAGCTGTACTCAGAGTGCTGGCAGCCATCCCAGGGAAGCTGCTCTGCCTCGGTGGCATTCGGTACATGGGAATTCCAGAGTAAGGAATGGGCAAAGGTTACCACGTGTCTTACGTCACTCTCAGAAACATCAAACTAGGCTATCAGTGTTTAACAACAAGCAATGCACCATGCCTGTAGGCATTGTGGTCTGTCTAATTCTTTGTTTTCCCTTTTCTTGTACCTCCACTCATACCAGCCACGCTGGAATACTACCTGTGCATTATTCCTGTAATATCACCTTATGATGTAGGAAGTCTTGGTAAAAAATGCAGTTTGATGCAGAATAATTTAAATGCTAGGAAATACTTAAATTCCTGGGAAACAAACCAGTCCCTTAATAAGATTTGGACAGTTGCATTCTCAGACTTTTCCTGTCCTTTGCTGTTTTAATGTTTCAAGAGACTGATTTCAGCCTAGGATTTACTCTCACTGCATGTTCCAAAGGCAAACAAGCAGCAGCTTTCTTTGCACAGCAGAACTTGTCATTCTTCATAATTGGAAATATCCTATCAAGAAGCAACAAGTGCACAGAAAAAATATGCATACATATCTGTATATCTATCTATATATATGTATCTGTTTCTCAAATGAAATGACAGATCAGTTTCCACAATTTCATTTCATAGTGAAGCTCAAGTTGTACTTCTGCCTGATGGAAGTTTAGTCTACAGAGCTGCTCAGCCATGTCTTCTGCAGGCTTCTGAAAGCTGATTGTGAATCAAGTGTGCCATTGGTGCCCTTTGTCAGCCCTCGCTGGCCGCTCCTGGGAGCTGCTCTGCCCATCACAGGTGGCTCAGGTCTGACATGCCAGGGTATGTTACTGCTCTTTATCAGCAGTGTTATTGAGTGGTTTTTGGGTTTTTTCTGATGTGACAGGTATTGTACTCGTGAGTTAGGGGGGTCAGTTGAAGAACATTGTTTGCTCAGTAATCTCAGAGATTAACACTAGCCAAAATGAGGATGGGGAAAGGAATCAATAAATTAAATGGTAGGGGTGAATACAGAGAAACTGAAGTGTGCTATTAACTCAGACTGTACTGGTGATTCATCTTAGTACAAACTCAGTAGTCTTTGACTCATACCGTGATCCTTCAGTAGTGATCCTTAATACTTACATGTAGAAAATCACAGACCAGAATCTTAATTTTCTTTGTTTCAAATAAGGAAAAAAATTATATGCTCCTTTCATTTCATGACAATACTTTGACAGGATTTTCTTCCCTAAGATATAAGGTTTTCTAAAAATTGTATGAAGCTATCTGTAGGAATATTTATAGCATGTGCATCAATATAAAAATACTCTAATTTAAAATGTATATATATTCAAGTCAATATTATAATTAACTAGGCTAGCCTTCCAGACCTACTTAGAGATCTCCTTATTAAATCTTTATAAATGGATTTGTTACTTACAGCAGAAGATAATTTAGAATGCAAATGGGAATTTTTACATGAATGAACTGAGAATTTGTAAAAACAAACATCACTAGGCATAGGTTCAATACTACAAGAAAAAAGATGCTGATCCATAATATATTTTTCTAGTACAACATGTAGGAAGTCTAAAGCACTGATTTTCAAGAATGGAATATAAACAACCTACAAAAATTGGATGTAATAGTAATATAACATCTTGTTAGCTCTGGTTTCCTATATGCATCATAATCATGTCAAATTAGCATTTCCCACAGCTATTTGGGAACACTCTCTTAATTTGAATAGGAGTGTCAAATGACCACAGGACAGTTTGTTAAAAGACCAGTCCACAGGAGCCATCTACTGCAAAGCCACAGGGCTTCCCTGTACTGTTCGAGTTCTGCAGAGAGTACTTTCTTCTTGCTTCATTTGCTTCATTATTTTTAAGGTGAGGAAGTTGTTCTAACTGTGAATAATTTTTAAATTTTTTTTTAATATGGTCTTATTTTAAGTGAAGGGTGGACTTGAGAACCAGCAGAAAAGAGTAGAAATTTCAAGAAATTAATATCTGAAGGCGTGTTTGCTACTGAAAAGGAGTGAGAAGGAAGCTGTAATACATGTATAATGTGTGGAAAAGGCAAGGGTAGTATACCTGTATTTGAAAGTTTGAATTTGTATTCCACAGGATCAGGAAGAAGTTGTCCGTCACAAGCACCAAGATGTATGATATCAAGATGTTAATAGACATTTTACATCTTTATGTGAATAAATCAATATTGCCCATTCCTGGAAATCTGGTATCTGATTAAATGTTTTTTTCTAATTTGGTATGATTTCCCTCAATGAAAATTTTTTTCTCTACTGGACAGCTTAATTTTAACAGTTTCGTTCTGCCTAAGTTCTAACTAATAGTTCTGAACTATTTGATAGATAAACTTACTCTACTGCTATATCCATATGTAAAACAAAACAAGATCAGCACTTTTGTAGACCAGTGAATTTTTCTATGGTGACCAAGCATATTTTTATTTTTAAATACCAAAATTTGTCAAAGATCTCTAAATTATTTCACGGTATCATAGCAAAGTCCAGCTTTCCTTTAAAATGCAAAGCTAAAGAGAGACCTGAATGAAAAACAAGGGAATATTTGTGTTCACTTTTCCCCATGTTTTGCTCCCTAAGTATTTACTTACATTGCAGCTATGCCTGTTTCCCTCTGCCATCTGCATTGTTCTAGCTCTGTGTAATCAAGGTGCCGCAGAGAGAAAGACACTGCTTTGGTCATTTAATTGGTAACAAATGTCAAGTGTAGCAAATGAAAGAGAAGAAACAATGTAAGCATACAAAAATAAGATTGGATATTTGCATTGCTCAATTTTTGCATAAGCTGATGTCTAAATTTTTGTATGTTAAAATGAACTAATGAAGTACAGAACTTTTACAGATGTAAAATTTTTGTCAGTGATGTAGATGTTATCCTTTATATTTACTTCAGAGGAGAAATAATTTTATTCTTTTTTGGGAATTCAGACCGTACTTGCACTAGAAGTTATTCCATTTGATGCATGATTGCTAAGTTAAATTGTTAGCCTACCTGTGAATCAGTCTTGATTCGACCTAACAAAAACTTTGTAGGCCTTAATTAATAGTCCTTAATGACAACTTCTACTGAGATCCTAAGAGGTTCATAGTTCATTAACAATCCCTGCTGTGAAGTCACATCTGGAGCACTGCATCTAGTTCTGGGCTCCCCAGTGTAAGAAAGACATGGAGTCTCTATCAAAACAATGCAGATAATTTGAACTATGTTTCCATTATCTCTCAGAATATTTTGAGGATATTCTGGATTGTGTCTGTTCCTGCTCTTATTAATCAGGCCAAATTCTCTTTCAGTACATTTTATCCATTAATTCACATTCAATAAGGTACCCTTTTGCTAGTGGGCATTCTAGGTCATCTATGCTTTGATATTTTTCTGGTACATCCATTAGTAAACTATTAGAGTTCAAAAGGAACACGATAGTAAATGTTTCAAATATAACATATGCTTTCAATCAGTATTTATGCTTTCAGAAGATGAATAAGAGTTCCATTTCTTATGATGTTCCAGATAATTGCTACTACAGGTAATTTGAAGGCCTGATTTTGTTTATGTGTATGTATGTGTGTGTACATGCCCAGGCATTAGTACTTGTATCTCTTCCAAAAGCTGTGAAATCCACAGGGAAGCCACATTTTAATTTGCGCATAATTTACCTTTGCAACTTCTAATTTTTTTCAGCGTGTCTGCTGCCTGTGTTTGCTAGATTTATTCACAAGGGAAAATATTTCTGAACCCACTGATTAATAGTTTGTATTAGAGGGACAGGGTTATGTAAGAGCATCAGCTGCATGTTCTCTGCTCTAAAAGCCTACTTCTGCAAAGGTTTTTATAACAACTAATGGACCATAATTTATAATTCAGATATTTACATCCCTGGAAATTTCTAGGACTCTCAGCTAATACAAATGGAAATTTACTGCAAGTAGGCCATAAAGCCCAAACAGTTCTCAGTATAACAACAACCTTGAAAAAACCCATATGTTGTCCCTGTCAGCAGATAAAGTAAAGCTTTCGCCTGCTTCTGTGTGGCAGCCCTGCTTAAAAGTCTACACTGGAAGATGAGAAGCAACATGTCATTCTGTGAAACTGATCTCACACAACATATCCCAGGTCCCTTGTTACAGTTATCTTTAATTAATATTTTAATTAAAGTGTATCAAATGAATGTAATGAGCTCTGTAATAAATCTCCTGTGAACTACAGCAAAGCCAGAATATCACAATAACCATGAGGAACTAGCAAAACAGTAGGAACCAAAACTCTGCAGAACTTATTAAATCTCCTGACATGTCCCAGTCTGCCCTGTTTGATTAATACAGTAATCCATGTGGTTCATCTTGATTAAGAAATGGCAAAGAATCTTTCAACAAAATTATTTTTCACTTCAGTAATGTAGAGCTTTATATCTATTATCTCAATGTTACTGAGTTGGATCTGTTCTGTTCTCAAGTAAAAATTACCTTTTAAGACAGTCTCTTTCTAAAGCTGTTTGCTACGCTGTGCTTATTCCCATTGTTAGGAACCTCTTTAACTTCAGTTGAACTAGTCAGCCAAGAAACTTCTTACGAAGATAAGAAATTGAGAATCTGAATACAGAACAATAGGCCTGTGGAATTTTTCAGACTGTGGCATTCCAACACTTTGGTGTTGTGGCTTAGTCATTTTGGCAGCAGTACACTAGAAATACACCTACCTGAAACATCTGAAAGAAATCACATACCTGGGGGATGGACTGACAGCTTAGCTTACTTCTTAAACTTCATTGCAAAATATGGATAAATTGCATTTGCCGATTCTTGGCCACCTGCTGGCAATAATTATCTTGGTTTTGATGTTGAATTTCAGGAATATCTTTTGTTTGTAACACTGTTAGAGGTCACAGCCAATTGGAATCTGTAAACATGTTTCTTTCCTGCTTAGCAACCAAAATTGCATTCAATATAGTGGAAGTGAATGTGTTTGGATTTGTCCATTGTCCGTATACACAGTTTGCTGAAATTTTAGTTTCACAAGGGCATACATTGCAACTTCATATGTTGAAATCCGATGATGCTATTATCAGCATCAGTTGAGATTTTATTAAAAAGTTACACAGCTTGCTTGCATTTCCTATCCAAGCTTTTACAGTGTGTTTTTAGAAATAGAATATTTGAACCTTCCAAGTGTGACTGCATATTCTAGTTACAGAAAAATTAATAAATCACAAGGCTGTGTTGTTTGTACAAGGTTCTATGTAAATAGGGTTTTCTGAAATAGTCAACATATTAGTTGGATGCTAGTTTTGTGAAGAGTTTGCTTCACAAACTCAGAATGTTTTAAATGTGTTTGTTGATCAAGAACTCTTCATACCTGTGTATGACAGGATTTCCTTTTCTTCATTTTTCTACTGCAAACATTAGTTGTAATAACACAGTAGCCTCAGGCCTGGAGTTATATTAGTTTGGGAAAAGAGAATTCACTAAATATTTGATGTCATACTTGACAATAACAGTGATAGGCTTACTAGTTCTTAATGAGCCAGACTTTTAATACTAGAGGTGTGAAAAGTTTTTAAGTCCTACAAATCATATTTGTGGTCCTTGGATAACTGTGTTTGTCATATTGAAGAATTTTTAATTATACTACATTGGTAAACTCTTATTTGGCTCTGGTTAGTTGTTGACCTGAAGAAATCTGTATGTGATAAATATATACTACAACAGTGTCTCCTTTGTTTGCCAGAGACAGAAGAAGGACACAGCAATGCTTCAAAATAGACAAAATCATTCCATTACAAGTAAATGCATTTTGTAATTTTCAATTTAGTAATTTTTAGTTCATTATTTATTATCCTTCTTCTGTAATATAATGTTCTTATTCTCATCTGCAATGTTATTGGTGATTTAAAAATAGATCCAAAGCCCAATAAAATACACGGGAAGTCTCTCTTCAACTGCAGTAAACTTTGAATCAATTCTCTTGTCTGAGCATTTCTCATAGGTTCCTGGTACGGAGAAAGGTCCTGCTCAGTGTTTATATTGCTTCTTCCTAATAGTTGTAATTTGTAAGTGGATGTAAATATTGTCCATTATCATATTTTCACAACCTAGCAAGAGCATTTTATGCAAGGCACACCTGCTTCATTTGCCACATGTGACTTTAGCAGTGATAGTGGCCAGGTAGCATTTTTATATTTCCGTGTAAGAAGAAGTGCCCATGCAAAAACAAACGAGCCCTTTACCTGTTTTTTGGGCCCGTAAGATTTTACCAGCTTTGTTGTACATTCTTCCATTGGTCATGTTTCAATATCACTGTTTATTTGAAGTAAGACTTGCAGGAGAGCAGAAGAAAGGGTCTCTGTTGCAATGTCGTAAGTGCTTGGCAGTGTCTGAAGTTTTGCATTTATATGCCTTGGAGAGGTTATACTTCTTGGAGTAGGACTTTGATGATGCTCATGGGTCCCTTCCAGATCTGGATATCCTGTGACCAGCTAAAGATATGATCAGCCTTAAATAGGAACAAGAACTTTGTCTGGTAGGAGTTCATGGTCTCACATTTTCTCAAAATTAATTATTTCAGCCTCTTGTACTTTCATTTCTGCATGCTTGAGAATACTTTGAGAATGTGGATGTTTTATATACATTTACTAGCTACTTAAGAGCTGCAGGTCTGTTACTCATAAATATGCCTAGACACTTCAAATGTGAGCAAGTACTGTGGATTCTCTTTCTGTATAACAAATTCTTCTACAGGGCGGTCAGTATATGTCAAGTGCCCTTGCCTTCATCTCCTTCATGTTTTTAAGAGTTATACATTTAATAATTTATCATCTTTCTTCACTGTATGAAAGCATTCTCCCATATTTTATAACTCAAATTTATTGTTCAGTATTTTTACCTTCATGTTTTGTTTGCTGGTCAGGCAAAATTCCTTTTTCTTCCTCTTTTTTATTGTGAAATTGTTGTTCTCCTACTTTCTCTTCCATTTAGTAACTATATAAGTGGTCAATTTTTACTTGCCTATCCTGGCTTGTAGCTTCTTGAGACAGGTTATGTTCAAGGGTAAACAGTTCAGCTAATCAGTAGTATAAATTAATTTGTAAAATAAGAATCAAAGCTGAATCCTTCTAAAGTTCAAGAGCCATAATCTTCAGAGGTGCCAAATAATCCTGTTCCCCAAATGTGAGCATACTCTAGTCTGATTTTCCCACTTTTTAATGCCTGGAACTTAGATTTCCAAATGACTTACGTTATTTTGATATTTATATGTTAAAAAACAATTCCCATTGATTTCTTAGTTGGGCGTTGAGAAAGTAACAACTAGAAATTCATAACCCACTTTAAAAAATGTTTGAGCCATTTGTAAAGCTAATATGTTTCTCATATTGAAATCCCTGTTGGCACATATTTGCATCTTTATGAAGCAAAGTGACAACCTGTCCCTAAATTAGGAGGTGTAACCCAGGAACTCTGTGAGAGCAGCAGGGACCAAATGATGGTTAATCCTCAGCGCTGTCACTTATCTGATAAACCAGGCAGAGGTTCAGTGGGAGAATGTCAGGAGGTTGTGATGTTGGATTTTTTTCTCAAATACACACTTACAAGAGAGTGTGGGGATTTTAGTTTTTGTTTTAAATGAAGTAAATTGACAATTGGGGCTCTTTCTTTTTAAATGCTTCATACAGTCTTAATTCTTTTTAAACAGAGAAGGGAGGACACGTTCCTGCATTTTTAAAGGAAACACCCCCCAAACTTAAGAAACAGTGTTTCTATCTATGATAGATGTGATACAGCAGGGTAGCAGTGTCCCAGTTTCCACTGTAGCCAAGAGAATAACTCCTCATCTTGCGTGGAAATGACCCTCAGAGAAAGCCAAAAGCAATTTTCAGAAGGCTTCAAAGATATTTGTTGATAGCAGGATCAAAAGTGTAAAGGGGCCTCACAATGCCACAAGGGGAACCTGAAAGTGGACACCTTCAGCTGATAATTCTTGTTTTACTAGCTGCAGCTCACAAAGCAACAGCTGCATCTACATTGCAAAATACCTCCCACACATACATACACACACAGTGTTTGCACACAATACTTATTTTTTTTCCTTTAATGTGTGGGAATAAATCAGAATCTGAGATCTTACAGAGAGAAAGTGTGTGCTGTTTAGTTTAGAGGGCAAAAGATAATACAGCTCCCTTACTTTGATCATGCATGCTGCAAATGGAAGAGGGGACCCTGCAAAAAGGACCATTCCTGCAAATCCAGGTAGAGTTTTACTGAAATCTTGCATCCTCATGATTCTTTCATAAGATTATCTTCTTCCTATGTTGTCTAGTTGTATGCATTAATTGGGTGCTATGAGTGAGTACTAATGTTTGTATATTATCTATTGAAAGTTGCACCAAAAAAGAAAAGAAAAAAAAAGAAGAAAAAAAAAAGCAGAATCTGAAAATACTTCGTTCTGAATTTGGAAGTCACAACAATGGGGTCTTGTTTGCTCTCTTTACCCTGTGAAGAACCAGTCTAGAAATTTCTCAAGGGAGTAGGATTTTCTATTAGTATTTCCTTATTGTATAATCTGGAAACACTTTGAAAACTTATGTTGACATTTTCTCATCAGAGTCATTAGCCAAGTATTTTTCCAAGAAGTGCTCCAGTCTAATTCACTTTTATTTAATTAGTTCATCCATGGCTGCCGCCTAAGCACCTAATGACTCTAGAGGATGGTTGGACTTTTCACCCTTTCTAGCTATTATACTCAGTGCCATAATGTACTTGCAAATCCAGTGCAGAATCACATCTCACAGGCTACTGTGTTCTTAGTTCAACTAAAGAAATTGTTCTTTTCCTCAAATCGGACACATTTGTTCTTTAAAAAATTTTGTTGTAGCAAGAGGACAAAGTACATGCAATACCTGTTGAAGAGCTCTGATAATTATATGTTATTAAAATATTTTCAGTCCTAGTAGGATGTTCCCTAAAGTTCTTCCAGCATGACAATTCTAAAGAACTAAAGAAACCCTTTAGAATGAGCGGCAGGCAATGTTTCTTCAGATGCCAAGTAAAACATCTCCTCCATGATTTTTTTAATGCTGTATGGCTCTTAAAGTAATTTCTAAACAATGTCCATTGTGGATTTAGACTGAGAACAGCATTCTGAACTCACCCAGTTTGAAGTAGCACATCACAGAAGGTTACTATTGATTTGCAAGGTCCTGACAATCATAAATTATTCATGTTGTCTGGTACTTGCCCACTGTAGATTAAACAAACAGAATAAATGTACACCTTTTAACATGTAAGTTAATGCTTTTGAAAGCCCACTGTGTCAATCAATGTGACTGGCAACCTTAAATATACTTTAAAGGTACTTTGCTCTTCTCAGTTGAAGGAAATGTCACCTTCATTGCTTGTGGCAGAGTGAAGAGACACGGAACTTGGACACAGGAACAGAAAGTCAGGTACTGTACATTTCTAAGTGACACAAAGAGACCTAGTAATGAAGTAGACATAGCTCTGTAGAAACAAGAAAAGTTCCTGCGCTTTTCCACAAGGTAAAGAAATAACGCAGTACAAGGTGGAATAATCTGGGAACACATGAGACATCTTTTCTACTGAAAATCAAGCAGAGAGCTGGAAACAAATTCCTCTGAAAAGAATCTTTGTTGTATATCACCACATTCTGAATTGGAAGGCAGACTTAATGGGAAGAGGCATTGCAGAATTTGTTTTGTTTCCTGATATCTCAGGATATAACATATGCTGCAGCCAAGAGCAATTCTTTCCTGCTGGCCCATCCTTAGCCATGCTGAATTTGGTTGTCATTAACCGTGCAGGAGTGAGTCTGCTCAACCACAGAGCATCTGTACTGCCCTTCATGGTGGCCTCAGCTGTCTGTGCCATTAATAGGTACACAGCATATTTTGGCCAAAAGCTTGGAGCTATTCGCGACATCACAGAGCCATAGAATCATTTGTGTTGCTAAAGACCTTTAGGATTGAGCCCAGCCATTAACCCAGCACTGCCAAGTCCACCACTAAAGCATGTCCCTAAGCACCACATTGAAAAAGATTAGTAACAAAAACAACAACAAATTATTTCATTACCCTGCTCTTCTCCATTTATCAACTGAGTGAGACCCTAATGCACAATTTCAGAACAGTCAACCTATAACTAAGAGGAAACAATGTCCTACATGCCACTCAGGCAGTTCAAAATAGAATTACAATATGGCATGATCACTCCCTACTTTAAGACTGAAATAGCATGGTGGGAAACATGGTAACATGAACGTTTCAAAGAGCCTATTTGTTCAATGTAATTTTGCATCTCCATCATTTAGAAATGATCTGTCATTGAATGAGGCAGAAAAGATGATAGCAATTAAACAAGAAGCTGAAATGTCAACTTCTTGCAGCATACAGAGGTTTTGCACTCATATTTGGAACGGTAATGGCATAGATTACATGGGCTGATCAGCTTCTCCTAGAAATAATGAAAACTGAGTCCCATTTCCTAAACTGAATTTACAGAAGGTTTAGATGTCTTTCATTATGACCAGTTTCTCTATTAGGGAAGGAGTGTTTTGTTCTGCCAACGTACCTTCGGAGAGTCACAGAATAATTTTTTCCTTCTGCAGAGGGACAAGGCCCCTCTTGTCATCTCTGTTCAGCATGTGCTGGGATCCTTAAGGGGCCTGTTTGAGAAGGTACAGTTGGAGTGATACCCAGCACTGAACTTCTGTTTACACCTTGGTGTAAGCCTAGTGCTTAAGGTCTCCTTGGGAACCAGCAGACAGAACGGCAGCTGAGTGAAGTGGTGGAAGGGATGTTGATGCCTTATACAGGAGACAAATGCAGGTGATAGGATGAAGCATTTTCTGACTCAGGCAGTGCATTTAGTTTTTATATGTTCACAAATTGGGGATCTCAAGTAATCATTTACTGATGTGGGTTGAAAGAAATCTTTTGCCGTCTGGGTATGACCATGTATTTATGACTTCACTCTTGATCTGTTGATCTGATTCCTATGACTGATATTTTAGCTCCAATCCAAGGCAAATTTAAATAGGCAAAGTACCATATAAGGGTGTGAATTTATGTTTTGCCGTATATTTTGTTTTGAAGTTGATAAATCTTCAAATTATTTTAGAAGATTGAATTTTTAGGCCTTTTTTATTTTTTATTTTTTGTATCAACATTGCCTCTACTGTCTACAGAATTTGAACATGAAAACAACTCTAATTTACACTAAGGAATTACTTTCATCTGCATGAGTATGTAGGCATTTCTGTGGCTGCACTGAAGATTGCCTTAGGTTTGTTGTGCTTCTTCCCTGATTCATGATCATCGTCTTTCAAGCAGCTACAGGTGACTGCCAATCAGATTTTCTGAGATATCCAGAGTGTTCCTCTTTTCTGATTTCTCCTTTCCAATTCTCTTCTAAGAACTACCTTCTGTTTTACTTCCTCTCTTGTAGAATTTGTGATGATTCTGCAGCATCCTCAAATTTACCCACATCCCTGTTTCCCATTTTCTGTGTCAAATACCAGCCTTATGAGCTTTCTTAGTCAGTACATGTTCTTGCTACAGCATTGGGTTTTTCCTCTTTGTTAGATTGGTATTCTCAAATTCATTCAGCCAATTTCCACAGATACTGTGCCTAAACTTCTGACAAAACTGCTTCCATTTGATTGGCAGCATTTCCTCATTCACACTTACTCTTGTTGACATTTCTTTCATATCTTTGCTCCTTGTACGAGATTTTGTTTCATGATCTCTGTATCTCCCCCTTTTTGTTCTCTTTCTGTATTCTGCATCAGTGAGATGCCGTGTCCATGTATTTTGCAGTGAAATAAGTTGATGCTGCTGCTCTTCTGGGTTTCTCCATTTTTAGTATCACAGCAGAAAGTTCCCAAATCTTGGCTTATGGCAGCCTGTCTCTCAGTTCTGAGTAGTGCTACAGTTAGTTCCAGGAACACAGTTAGTTTCTGCCTTCATACTTTAGCGCAGCTTTCTTTAAAGTTGGTCTTAGACACACTTGATGATTACTCAGCCCAGTTTTTTTGCAACCAGAAATAAATTCAATATTTAAGATTTGTATTTGTTGACAATTTCACCCTCTTTCCCAAGAACAGAGGCGTCAGTAGTATAAGTGAAAGATTGTCTGTAGCAGAGAAAGTGGTTAAGAAATCAGTTGTACCTTTTCATATCAGGCTTAGTGATTAATGAATTTCTCTCAAGAGACTCACAAGCAGGCCATATTCATCTGCCTTCTATTCCATTCCAGCTGTGTGTTGACGGGGGGGGAGAAAGTTCTGGAAATAAACCAGTTTTATGGTGCAATTGTATCGCTGATGCCAGAAATGTCATGTAAATTCAGAGAAAAATATTGCTTATATAAAATAATTTCAAGCCTAAATAAATGAACTGCCATGGTAATTCCAAACAGTCAAAGCTGAAATAGTGAATTACCAGGAACATTTTCCCAGAATAAAAAGGGAAGAGTCTCTCCCTCCCCCAGACACCAAATTAGGCACTGACTAGGAGTTTGTAGTTTTGTAGACATCAAAAAGATATTATTTAAGAACAACTGAGGATGGAATTTCACTCTGGTTTTTTAGATGTTGTCTTCCTTATCTTAGAATTTGGTAACAGGTTAAAAAATGTGGTTAAGGTAATTCTCAGTTTCTCCCCAAACTAGCATAATGTTACAGGTGAAGTCATTGCCAATGACTGAAGTGCACTCCATTACTGAAATGTAAAATTCCACCTATATGAACCCTCCTTCATGGAGAGAAATGGTGATGGACAATGGCATTTTATATTCTCAGAGAAACGTTTATTAAATAACACATCCATCCTAGTCATGTTCCTTATTGCCATGACAAGGTCAGGCAGCCAGTTCAGCCAGAACACAACCAGTTTGCTCTAGTTGCAGTAGGGTTTGTTGAGCATTACTGTGTAAATGAGTTTGGCTTCCAGGTCAAAAAAAGCAATGGAGGGGAAGAGATGGGATCACCAAGAAAGGGAAGGATTCAATGGAGGTCTAGAAGTTTTGAAATGTATGGAATTTCACTATTTTTCATAAGGCAGGAATTAGGAAACACTAAATGAGAACATTGGACAGTAGTTAGGCAAAAAGGAAGTACTTTTTCACACAATGGGTAATTAAGGCATGGAACTCCTTTCCGCAGGATGTTGAAGATGCCAAAAATACAAATAAGTTCAAAGAGGAAAGATGCAAATTCATGCTGCATAGATCCATTAAACGCTGCTAAATGAAATGGCCCAGCTGCAACCTGCTCAGGAAATCACAGAATTGCTGAATTCCAGAAAGGGGACACCACTGTCCTGGTTCCTGGCAGGACAGGGTTAATTCTTTGCCGTATCCAGGAGGCAGCATGGCCAGGACCTGGAGGTTGTTCTGTAACACTCATGTCTTCACCAGAGGCGGAGTAGGGGAAGAGGCTCTCTTCCCAGGAAAAGGGGGTCTGGTCTGGCTGAGTAAGCAGAGGGAGCCAGCTGGTATTGTCTGTTTTCAGGGGGTTTCTGTGTGAATAGTTTCTTTCTTCTACCTTTTGTCATTAGTATTGTTGCTGTTACTGTTTATTTTCTTCTCTCATTGCTGTTTCCAGTAAGCTGTTCTCATCTCAGCCTGTGATATTTGGGGTTTTTTGCCTCCAATTCCCTCTCCAGAGTTCTGCAGGGGATGGCGAAGGGGGGAGTGAGTGGCACGTGATTTTAGTGGGAGTACTAAATTGGAAAATACCATTCCTAAATCATGAGAGCTACTTACCAGGAGAGATCTAATCTCCTAGTTCTGTTTCTTAGGGTCTTTACCTCAATACCTCTTCCTTGTCTTTAATAAAATTATTTGCAAAGCAGAAGTATCTCTAACCTGACCCCATTTGTTTGGGTATTTTTTTTGCTAATTATGAACATAATCAGAGCAGTTGTAAACTTCAGGGACCCCCAGTCACCGCAGCCCTGTTAGCTTTCTCCTGAACAGCTGTCCAGAGCAGCCCTGGTAGTGTCATGTTCTGCCTTCAGCTGAATGTTCCCTGGCTGAGGGAATGTGTCAGGAACAACTCGATTTCCTTTCCTAAAGATTTTTCTGGCTTTAGATTTTTTAGAGCCAGCCCAGAAGAATATGAATCTATGACTATTTACGTATCTGCTTGGGTTGACGTTTTACTTATGTGGCATTATTTCAAGAATTTTCCATTACTTTCTTTTAACAGAAGGCAAACTCTTTTTAAAAAATTACCTTCTTTTTGTTGTTTCTTTTGTGGTTTATAAGAAGAAGGTGGACAGAAGTAGAAAAAGGGAAAGGATCCTGTCTGTGGTCCATACATAGCATAGTCACTGCTCCGTCATAGAAATATACCGTGTTCACACAGCACAAATACTCACTGTTATATTTTGATTAAAGATTTTAGAGGAAAGGGTCTGTTTTCTTTGAACAGGTTTTTTATTTCATCAGAAAACTGAAGCATAAAACATTTTCTGTCACAGGTGGGGACCACACTAGTTTTGGTTCTTCTCAAGGACAGCTAAGAGGAGTGCTGTAATTAAACTCTCCAGATACAGAAATCATGACAAACCCCTGCCTTTGTTTGAAGTCTGATTATTTTAGTTAATAGAAACTCTTCGGATGCAGATATATTTAGATCTGGCATAAGTTGTTGCAATTCCTTGGAACTCTGTGAAGCCCCAGCTGCTTGGAGCAGTTTTGAGCTGGTCAGTGCGCTCCACCATAGTTCACCATCATGCCTTCCCAAAGTCTGTTAACTCTTTGGCCACTAGATTTACAAAGAAAGGACCAGCTAAATAAAATATTTACAAGAAATTATGTATAGTCATTATTTCCAAATAAGAAATTGAGAGATTTTATTAAGCGTGGCTGATGTTTTGCAAAATAATCTTTTCAAAATCACAGTTTTGGCCAGTGATTTTTTTTGTGTCCAATTCTTGCTCTTGGAAAAAAAATCTTTATTTTGGAAAAAAAAAATCCCACATTTTTTATAAAGATGTTTTAAACTTTTCAATGCTGTGGGCTTTTTTCCCAATCTCTCCCCTTAATCAGTTTGTTATCTGGAAAGCACAGGAGAGAAAAGAAGCAAAATGGGACAAACCAAGAAATTGCTGAAATAACCATCTCCTGTGCATTGTTCTGTTTGGAAGAAGATGGAAAAAATAGTTTTTCTGCTTGTTTAAATTTTTGAAAGAAATACCAATATCACTTCTTTAAAAAATCTTTTTTAAAAAAAATTATTATTACAAAACATGAAACAAAACAGAAGGTGATAGATTTTAAAAAAAGAAATTATTTTCCTCAAGAAAATAGTTGCAAAACTTTGTCTGAGTTATTTTGTTTGACAATAATTGAGTGTAAGATTGCTAAGACAGCTTGTTTTTCTGTTCATAAAATAACTTGGAAATACTACATTTTATTTAATCATTTTGGATTTTAACAATTCTGAAGATTTGCAGTGATGAAATCAAGCATAATGCTTTGTGCTACTGGAGCAGAACCAGAAAGTCAAAGATGCAAATAGTAACCATTACCATTTTATTACAGTTGTTTAACTAGAAAAACTCAGTGTGGCAGTTTCCGATAAAATTTCTGTAATATCACAAAACCCCTGAAGGTTGAAATAATCCCAGTTATTTACATACTAAACTAAAAAGCAATGTTGATTGTGTTTTTATGTCAATTTTATTACTTAAATATGCACTTTTTTTCTTAAAGATTTGTCATATGTTATTACACCCGAACTCACAGTGGGTTGTCTATCTCTACAAAAAAGGCACTGTCTATGTGTAATATGGACATGGGCAAACACATGGTTGAATAAGGTATGCAAATGTGATCATAAAAACTAGATTTCTTTGTTTAGAGGCCTGACTAGATAGCTGCCAGCTCAATGGTGCTTCCATCCTTTTCTGGGGTGAAGTTAACTGGGGTCATTTTGCTATTTTCCTGGTTAACAAAGGAATAGCAACACCAAAGAATACTGCTGAGTCAGCCAAGGGCTACAATTGTTTCCTTTTTTCATTTTTCCCCCTATTGTATTTTATAGATTTTAATTTGCATTGATTTTTCTGCCACTGGCTTGGAGCCTATAAATGCCAGTGTTTTTAATTAGAGGAAGTTCTTCATGTATAGATAAATGCAGCAGAATTATTTTCACACAAACTCATAAACATGTCATTATATGACAGCTCTTGGATCCCTTGGCATATTACAGCCTGGATGATTTTCTTTCATTCCTATTTAACCTGTCCATAAATACCTGGTAACAGCACCTACAACTTCCTTCCTTGAAATTCTGTTTGACAGACAGGACTTTAACTGCAGAGCACTTCTCTTGCTTTTGCCCTATTTTCTCAGCTGCTGTAAACAGTGGATTTCTGCTTGGATCCAATTTCCCCTGCCTTCAGGGATTCACCAGCGATCTGGTGCTATGAAGTGTTTCCTTTATTGTAGATGATCATTCCTTTATTCCTCTGTCCATCGCATAAAGTAAATGTTGTCAGACACATAGGATGAGGACTACTTTATGCTTCTGATAAATGGCTATACTCTGGAGCATTATTTTGGTACACCCAAACAAAATTTTACTGTCATTTTCATAGTGGAGAGGCACACGCTTTTGGATAATTCATTGCTAAAAAAATATTTCATACAGACCTACTTCCATCCAATGTGTCTGTGTTGGAATAGTGAGAAAAAAAGGCAGTCATACTTGGGTGAAAAATGTTAACATCAGAAATACCTAAAATACACATATCTTTGTTGCCACCAATTCTTTGTCAGAACACTCTTCACAAAGAAACAAAGTCTATTGCATCAAACATTTTAAATAGGAAATACACTTGAGTATGTCTTGTTGCAAACAATGTAACATTAAGAGGAAAATAAACAGGTTTTTACTGTTTCTCAATTAATATATTAAAAAATTAACCACACAGTTCACTTATTTTTTTTCCATACCAGCTATGCTGCTTGAGGACTTCTGCTATATTTTGACACTTGTTAATTAAGGTCCCTTAAAGAAATGCCTAATAACTCTTTACCAAAGTTTAATACTTAGTGATTGTCTTCTGCATGGATAGTGCTCTTTTTGCTTAGTTTTACAAGTTTTCATCTAATCTGTCTTTGTACAAGTTAATAAGATTCTTCATCAATTTTTTATTTTTCTATTAAGACTGCATTTCATGGTAACAATCAGTTTCTGTGTGTAAACTGTAAGTACTACACACTTATCCCTATCTTCATTATAAGGAGCTGAAAAATTATTTGTTCTTTCACCAAAAATGGAACTGTGACAGGAAATGGGGTAACCTGATACTGATAAGCACAATATCCCACTTACAAGTTTGCCCTATTTGTTGCACTGGTGGGCTCGATAAACTTTTGAGATTATCTAAATTTAAAAAAAAAAAATTGTACCATATATGTCTATTCATATAAAAAATGTATGCAAGTAATGCAGGTTGTTTCTGTTAAGGCACAATGTTGCAGAATGGATTAGTTTGCAAGTACCATGTGGACAAAATCTTGGTGTTTTTATGTACTGAATATTCAGGGAGGTTGTTCTGAAAATTAGGTTCTCAGGTATCAACATTTTTTTAGGTGAATCAATAGGATTTTCTTTATATTTGACTGACAGTTTTAAATGCCTCCTTCGACATGAAGCAAAGAGAGTTTTGTTAGGGACAATGGGGAAGGTATAATTATAGGACCACAAGTCAAGATTAGAATTGCTATTTTAAAGAGAAGGTGTGCCAGATAAGACATGCTGTGGTAATTAAGTCCACAGCCACATGCTGTGCAATATCCTGATGATTCTTTTACGAAGCATCACTCTGGCATCTTGGCCCGCCAGATAAGGAAATCTCTGGTTCTCCTAGATGAGTGATCTCTAGCAAGAAGGAATCTGGAGGCTCTGCTAGAGATAGAACATAAGTATCAGATGTACAGCATATTACTTTATCTCGTGTAGCTTGTTTAAAGATAACACCTGTTGTTTTACCTTCACTGTGATAAAGTAAATTAGCTGTTTTTCTTACAGCTTTGACTAATAATCAGTGTGGTCATGATCTGAAGCTGTTACACCACGGTACAATTTGTTCTGACAAGTTATAAACCAGACAGAGAAATCTACAGCCTAGACATACTTTGAAGTGGTGTCATGGGCCTCAGCAGTGTAAAACCCTGTTTGGAGAATGGTGATGACACTGTCACAGCTGAGGAGATCAGTTAATTTTAGAAGATGATAACAAGTACCTCACTGAGGTGCATTTTGGAGGACAGGGGTAAATAGTTTGTGCCTTACATAATCATGCCTTCTTTGTGTCTACAGTGTCTACTCTGAAGGAAAAATTCTTCCTGATTAAGTAAAGTATCAGAAGATCAATAGCAAATTAAAATGCAAACCAGTAATGTTTTCAGAAATACAGGTGTGATTTCAATGAGTTAT